>PJEM01000717.1:0-189941 GCA_004023845.1 Helogale parvula
GGGGGGGGGGGGGGGGGGGGGGGGGGGGGGGGGGGGGGGGGGGGGGGGGGGGGGGGGGGGGGGGGGGGGGGGGGGGGGGGGGGGGGGGCCGCCCCTTTCTAGCATTTTGTTGTAGGTTTCTTCCTGTTGTAATCTCCTCTTGTGACCCCTGGGAAAACTCAGGACTCACCCCTTCCTGGCCTAACCCCTCAGCGAAGGGTTGAGGGGTTGCAGACCCCTGACTCAGGTCCCTCTTAGAGGCCAGCAGAAGAACCCAACAGCACTGTTTTCTGATTTCAGGGGCCATGGCGGTCCCAGAGCGGGACCCCAACACAGAGCATGCACATCCGCAGAGTGTAGCTGGGAGCAGAAGGGGGGTGGGGGGGGATGCTTGTGAGACCCCCTCCCCATCTCCCCCTCCACTGCCCACAGCTAGATGCAGGAAAGACTGAGAGACTTTGAAAGGAGATATGCGGCTAGACCCTGCCCTCAAGGCGACACCTAACCACAGGACCCTGATGTGAATGTGGCCTGCTCGTAACTTCCGCTTCTGTGCGCCTCAAGACAGGGCAGAGCAGATGAGTCACCCTCCACACATCTGAAGACAGCCGCCAGGCGCCCCGGGGGACCATCCACTCTCCTGGCTCAACAGAACCTTGAGCTCAAAGCTGAGCTCAACCTTGAGCTTGTTTTTCCGAATGAGATCTGTCTCCCTTGTGTTGCCTCAGTCATCACGGAGAGGTCCTCTGCTCTGAACAGAGACAGTGGTCTCCCAGCTCAGAGATGCAGAGCGCAACCGTCACGTCTTTGTATATGGGAAAGTATATTCCCCATGTCTTTGTATATTTCTCCATGAGAAATCACATCAAAGCTGTGGTTCTCAGGGGCGCCTGGGTGGCTCGGTCGGTTAAGCGTCTGACTTTGGTCCAGGTCATGATCTCACAGTTTGTGAGTTCGAGCCCCACGTCAGGCTCCGCTCTGACAGCTCAAAACCTGGAGCCTGCTTCAGATTCTGTCTCCCTCTCAAAAAGAAATAAATGTTAAAAAAAACAAAAAAAAAAACCCGCTGTGGTTCTCAGGAGAGCCTGGGTGGCTCAATCGGCTGAGTGCCCTACTTCAGCTCAGGTCATGATCTCACAGTTCGTGAGTTCAAACTCTGCGCCAGGCTCTGTGCTGACAGCTCAGAGCAGAGCCTGGAGCCTGCTTCAGATTCTGTGTCTCCCTCTCTCTCTCTCTGCCCCTCCCCTGCTTGCACTCTGTCTCACTCTATCTCTCAAAAATAAATACAAGTTAAAGAAAAATTTTAAAAAGCCGTGGCTCTCAATTAGCAGGAGTATGTCCCCCCCCCACCCACCCAAAGGCACATCTGTTCCTGCCAGGGGACATTTCGGTTGCCATAGGCTGGGGTGAAGGTGTCATTAGCATTTAGTGGGTAGAGGCCAGGGATGCCACTCAACATTTTACAACTTACAGGATAGGCCCCCACAACAGACAGTGACCCTGCCCAGAATGTCCACAGTGCCAGCGTCGAGCTACCCTGGGCTGGAGGCTGAGGCTCAAACCACCGGGCCCTTGTGACACATGCTGCCAGAGCCCTGACCTCTTAAGTGAGCTCCTAACCATCCGGAGCTGTCTGTCTGATTCGCTCACTAGTCCCAGAGCAATGCTTGACCCACAGCTGGACACAACAATAAATATTTGTGGAATACACGGATTTCCCCGACTCTGTAATTGTGTCAGTGGGCTTCAGGGTCAGGATGTGCGTGAGACTTTTCTTTGACGTCATTACGTTACATGGGTGCACGCTGGAAAGTGAGCGGGGATGACCTCTAAAAGGGAACCTACTGGAGTTAGTGTGGACCCCTCCTCCCTCGACAACCCCCACCCAACACACTTTTCACTTCTCTGTATTTGTGGGAGGACTTCTACCAACCTGTCCACTCTCTTCTCATAATTCCTCAGGGGAACCAGAATCAAGGTGTAAAGTATTCTGGCCTTAGCTCTACGGCTTAGGGGGCTTATCTCTGTTCTGGAAGGAGATCTATATCCTTCCGAGGAATAAAGTCCTAGAATAGGGGATCAGTGCTCTGGGGGAGGAGGGAGTGCCTGGCTGGGTTCCCAAGGATATGAAGGATTAGCAGTTTCTTTTTTTTTTTTTAAATTTCTTAAGTGTTTGTTTATTTTTGAAAGACAGCATGAGCAGGGGAGGGTCAGAGAGAGAGGGAGACACAGAATCAGAAGCAGGCTCCAGGCTCTGAGCTAGCTGTCAGCACAGAGCCCGACGCGAGGCTCAAACCCACGAACCGTGAGATCATGACCTGAGCCAAAGTTGGCCACTTAACCGATAGAGCCCTCCAGGTGCCCCGTGTTATCAGTTTCTTGAAAATGGATCCGAAGGCTCTTCTCCGGAGAGCCGACCTTGAAGGAGTCACGGAGAACAGCAGCAGATGCCTGGTGCCCTGTCCTGACAGTAAGGACGCTCAGTCTGCTTCATGTGGATTTATGCGAGGAAACAGCAAGAGGGTGAATTCTATGGAGATGAGCTTCCCTTCCTCAACTGAGACACTTTAATCCCCAAAAAAAAATCCCCTCCGAAGGGCCGATGGGATGGGACGGTATGGCCCTGGCAGAATTCCAGGGGCTCTGGAGCACACATTATGCTGGACCAAGACTCGCTTTCTTCGGTTCCCGAACGATTCCCTAAGTCCGCGCTCTCCTCCGGGGCCTTAAGCCATCACCGCCGTGGGGCCATGTGATCACGGCGCTGTAGGCGGCTGCAGGTGCAAATGCCCTTCTCGAAAGAGGAGCGCGTGCTTGGTGCTCAGCGACGGACCGTGAGGGTTTGCCGAGTTCTCTGCGCATGCGCGGCCCGGCCCACGAATACTTGGTCTCCCTGCACCAAGTCAGCCCCATAAAAAGCGTCCATCTGGCCCTCTTCCCGGCCAGCCTGACATCACAGGCTCCAGCGCTCGCCCTGTTGTCACACCTGCCAGCACCCCCTCGCTGGAGTCGCGGGGGGGGGGGGGGGCCCTCAGGCTGCCAGGGACAGTGCCTAGCCACCCACCCTGGCCATTGGAGCTGTTAACCCCTCCTTTCCCCTGGCCTTCATGTCTGTCCCTGCCTCCCCCCACCAGGTCTGGGGATGCTGGGAGGAGCCCGGGAAGCTTGTTTTCCCCTGAGAGGCTGTGTTCTTTAGGCCACAACCTATGGAACGCGTTAATTAGTCTCTAACCGGACCAAAAAGTCGGTGCATTTGAGCAGCGCCCAGCCCCGCCCCCGTGTCCGTGAATACAGAGCCACACACAGGAAGTCCCCGACTGAATGAGTGACACGGTCCGATTATGGGTCTTGGTTACGGAGCTGCGTGGAATCGCTCTCAGAAAGGCACACAGCCACGAGCCATGCCCAGGAAGGGGTCTCCCCGGTCTGCCTCAACAGGGGGGTAGAGCGAGGGTGGGACCTCTGCACACCCACAGTCATCCTTCTAGTAAGGGGAGTGCCCGGTGACTCACCACACTGGAGAAGCGTCACTGCCGAAGGTAAACGTCCTTAGTTAGAGGCTCATTCTTTCCTCGCCAGCCTGGGGGAGGGGAGGGTCACCTCCTTCTCCCTCCCCTGCAGGGTAGGCAGACATCTAGACGCCTTTATTGGTCCCATATGATTGCTGGTGATATGCTGGCTTCACCTGGTCACCCTGAGGACACCTGCCCTACCCCCAAGGATGGAATAGTTGTGACTGAAGCGGTCTGCTCCCTCCCGTCTGCTGGGCCCATGCCAAAAAGGGACCTCTCTGCCGATCGGGCGTCAGCAGACCCTGGCCATGACTCAGCCCCAAAGGCCATGGAGCCCAGCCAGTCCCCTCGTGACGCCAACATCAACCAGGGGACGGCTTGCAAAGAGCTTGTAGAGTGCTTGGCTCTACCTAAGCACGTGGGCCTGCCTGCGGGGGGTCCTTGTGGCTCCGGTCAGAGCTCTTGGAAGCCTCTGAGGACACCTGGCCAGGGCAGGTGGCCGATGAGGCCCCACCCCTCCTCCCTCTGAGCTACTGAAAACTTGGTCGTGATTTTCTTGCTCCAAATCCCAACATTTCAAGGCAGTTTGGGTCTCCTACCTTAACAAAGCAGTGCTGGTGACATTGAGGGGAACTGTGCCGGGCCAGTACGCCAGGGCGGGGACCCGGTGCCCGCCTTCCCAGGTGGTCTGCTTGGCTGCACTTCCCCCTGTGAGAAGAGACAGGGAGTTGGTGCTCGGCGACCAAGGTCCTGTTCTGAAAGCACTCAGAGTTTCTGATCGCTCCGGCAAAGGAGTGACTTTTTTTGTGTGTGATGTGTTTTTTTAAGTTTTACTTTGAGAGAGACAGCAAGCGGGGGGGGGGGGGGGGTGGAGAATCCCAAGCAGGCTCCCCTCTGACAGCGCAGAGCACCATGCGGGGCTCGATCCCACGAACCATGGGATCCTGACCTGAGTTGAAACCAAGAGTCAGACGCTCAACCTACTGAGCCCCCCGGGGACCTGGGAATGACTGCTTTCATAACCAGCTATTTTCATTCCTCTAGCCAACACCTTGCACTCCCTGATTTTATTTTACCGGATTCAACATACGTAAATAGTTGCTTCAGTTATTCTCTGGGGAGCCACATTGCTTTGTTTTCTTCAGCACGCTTTTATTTTATTTTTTTAATGTTTATTTTTGAGAGAGAGAGAGAGAACATGCGTGCGTGAGTGGTTAAGAGACAGAAGGGGACAGAGCATCCAAAGCTGGCTCCCTGCAGACAGCAGAGAGCCTGATATGGGGCTCAAACCCACAAACCGTGAGATCATGACCTGAGCCAAAGTCAGACGCTTAACCGACTGAGCCACCCAGGCGCCCCTTCACGACACTTTTAATACTTTAGTCTGTCTTACTTGTTCACTGACTTGCTGAGGGTGTCTCTCCACTCCGTGAGACCCCATCAGTCTTATGCACTGAAGACAGAGCAGGTGTTTAACAAACAGTTCAATAAGAATGACTTTGTCTTCATGGGGCGTCTGGGTGGCTCAGTGGGTCAAGCGTCCAACTTCGGCTCAGGTCAGATCTCACATTCGTGGGTTCGAGCCCCGCGTCAGGCTCTGTGCTGACAGCTAGCTCAGAGCCTGGAGCCTGCTTCCTGTTCTGTGTCTCCTTCTCTCTCTGCCCCTCCCCCTCTCATGCTCTGTTTCTCTCTGTATAAAAAATAAATAAAACATTAAAACAATTAAAAAAAATAAGAATGACTTTGTCTTCCTACTGATGATAACGTGACTGTTTAGGATTTAAAAACACAATTATTTGGGGCGGCTGAGTGGCTCAGTCGGCTAAGGGTCTGACTCTCGGTTTCAGCTCAGGTCGTGATCTCACAGTTTATGAGATTGAGCCCCCCGTGAGTCACACTGAGTGTAGAGCCTGCTTGGGATTCTCTCTCTCTCGCTCGCTCTCGCTCTCGCTCTCACTTCCTCTGCCCCTCTACCCTGCTCATTCTCTCTCTCAAAATAAATAAACATTTAAAAAAATAGACAATTCTTTGAAACGAGAGAAAGGCAGAAACTCCCCCCAGCTATCTGCTCTGCTCGACGCCCAACAACTGATCTGGCAAGGATTGTATTGTTGTGTTTTGCTTTGCTTTGCTTTTCCTTGAGTTAGTGAGTTGTTCTCTTGCTGTGGAGACAGCATTAGTAATAGCTCTGACCTCTTGCCTCTTGGGGGGGGGATGGGTGGGGTAAGAACAATCTCTGTGCAATCTATGAATTTCCACTTTGGTAATTCAAGGAATTATGTGCGTTACCACGAAGTCCAAAGTGACCACCAGGAGAATGATGACCGGCGGGCTGGAAGAGATGAGGTCATGTTTTATGGAAACATCCTGAATGCATGGAGCATTGAATTATCCATGACCATCCCCACCACTCCCACACACACCCCACCCTCATCCCAGTGAGCCAACGATTCCACCGAGTTAGCGTGTAGAGAGTCCTTCCAAGGCGGACGCCTCGGTCATGCAACCTCCCCATGTCTGGCTGGCGCGAAGACACGAGCAGGGATGACGGTGAAGGGCGGAGGGGGCTACCAGACCAAGGCTCCGCAGCCAACAGACCCTTTGATGTCCCTGGCCCAGCGCACCGCACCGGAAATGCTCCACATTCCTGGGATTTTCTCACAACCTGCTTCGGGAGTCCCCGGAGTGTAGAAGTAAGAAACAAAACAAAACAACGCACGTCCAGGGACTGTTTATGCTCAGGGGTGTGGGGCTCTCGAACACCCAGTGGAGCTGGGCAGGCGGAATGGGCAGTTCTCTGAGCCTCCCACCCCCACCCCTGCCGTGAGAGGTCTCAGATGCCTTCTGTCCATGGGGAGCCTCCCCTCCCACAGACAAGGACAGAGCCCACTCTGGATTCCTCACGCACACGGATCAGAGGACCCAGGACTGCAGCAAAAGCCCGAACCGGAACCGCACTCCCACGTGGCTCGGGGATGCATAACTCCAGTGGCAGTTCAAGGCCAAAGAGCAGGCCAGATGCATCCCTGCCCCCACCCCCACCCCCGACTGCACATGCTAGGACTCTGCAGATAATTCCATCCATTTGCATGGAAGTTGTGGGGGGATCAGGGGATGGCGGGGGTGGGGGGTGAAACATGGAGCCTGATCCTCTGCATATCCGCGCTGCACAAAATTCCAACAGACTTGCTTAGCCTTTGAGGCCAGATGCTAAGGAAAAGCGAAGCATCCAGTTCTAAGAAAGAAGCCCAGAGTCGTGCTGGTCAACCGGGAAAGTGGGCACCGGCGCCAGGGTTGGGTCTCCGCCCCCAGCGGGTTTCCAGAAGAATACACCAGCTCCTAATCAATACATCTATTCATTGATCTCCACCACCGGGAGCTTGGCTGGCTGGCCACCGCCTTTTCAGTTGCTTTCTCCAGCAGTTGGTTTTCCCGATTCGTTTTGCAGAGAAAAAAAATATTTCAATATGTTTGCCTTATTTCAGCAGAGGGTTCAAAGCTGGAGGATGCAGGAGAAACCCAGCCAGTTATACCCAGTGTGTGTGTCAACGGAGTGGACAGTCCCCGTGGAAAGATTCAGGAGGTAAGAGAAGCAGGGTGGCTTCGAGAAGCCCCTCTGAATGGCCACTTGAGGGGCGGTCCCCCTTCTGTGTCGTCAGGACCGGCCGCCAGTGCCGGCTGCCGCACGGCTTCTGGCTGCACCGAAAAGACACAATTACATATTCCAGCCAGGTCCACAGGCCTCCTACGCTAGCGGGATTTCTCTTCAAAGAGTCCAGAGCATGGGTCACAAGGATAAAACATATACCCCGCCTTGTTGAATCATTACATTGTGCACCTGAAACTAATATAACCCGGTATGTTCATTATACCTCAATTAAATTTTTTAACGTTTACTTATTTTTGAGAGACGGAGAGAGACAAGAGTGTGGCGGGGGAGGGGCAGTAAGAGAGGAAGACACAGAATCCAAAGCAGGCTCCAGGCTCGGAGCTGTCAGCACAGAGCCGGACGCGGGGCTCAAACCTGTGAGCGGTGAGATCGTGACCTGAGCCGAAGTCAGACGCTTAACCGACTGAGCCACTCAGGTTCCCCTAAATTTTTTTTTTCTCAATGGGGCACCTCTGTGGCTCAGTCGGTGAAGCGTCCAACTTCAGCTCAGGTCATGATCTCACGGTTCGTGGGTTTGAGCCCCGCGTCGGGCTCCGTGCTGACAGATCCTCTGTCTCCCTCTCTCTCTTGTCTCTCCCCTGCTCATGCTCTTTCTTTCTCTCTCAAAATTCAATAAATATTTAAAACGTTTCTTTCTCTTAAACCCCCCTCGGCGTGGAACTGTCTTGCCCCAAATGCCAGCACATCGTTGGCACTGTTAAGGGAATAAAGTTAAAAATATTCCCCTAGCATCCTCCGGGGGTCCCCAGAGTGGCAGAGTCTGATTATGACAAACGTCAAACGGGTTTACACGCACAAGCTAAGGCCGAGCTCCAGGACAGCTGGCCCTGGTCCCCTGGTTCTCTTCAGTGATACCTGCTCCCACAAACGGAAACCCATTCGAGTTATGCATAATAATTATGGTAACAACAACATCTATTTACCGAGCCCTTCCTAACCACCAAGTTAAAGTACTCCCAAACATAATTCTTCCCTATATTATCTCACTTCATCCTAATGACAACCTTGCAGGCCAGGCACGATTATCCTCATTTTTCAGACGAAGAAACCAACCTCAGAGAGGTTAAGTAATCTGCCAAAGGTCACACAGCCAGAAAATGCCAGATCCAATATTTGAATCCAGCTCTAACTACATAGCCAGCCCCTGACCCATTAACCCTTCTAGGACACTGGCCCCCACTCATCCCTGAATGCATATTAGGATCACAAGGGGAGCTTTTTAAAAAAAAACCCAGGCCAAGGTTCCTTTCCCAGAAATTATGACTTAATTTGCCTGGGATGGGGCCTGGACATCAGTATCCTCTAAAGCTCTCCTGGTGATGGAATGTGGAGAGCACCCCCACCCAGGACAAGCGCAAGGAGGGCAAGCGGGCAAATCAGGAAGTGGGCACAATGCACCTCAGAATTAAACATGACTTAATGCTTCTTAAGCATAAGTTTTCTGCCGCCCACACCTTTCTACCTTTCTGCCTGGGGATCGTCAATGCACACCTGTTAGTTACAGTACGTAAGAATAATAAACAGGTAAGTCCATAAACTGAACGTCTACGCTCTTTTTTGGGAGTTTCGAAAGCTGTCTGTCGGTTTAGATAAACCTTCATACTTGATCAGCAGCAACGGCACATTACAAGTGTTGGGTACGTTTGGCTTTCTGTTGAGAAACGCATGTCTTACGGTCATGAGAACACATTTTAGTTCGCTTGTGGCTAGTTATGACTCTAATTAAGGCAGAACCTCTTACTTAGAGCAATAAATATTTAGCCTCAGCAACCAAAACATAAACAGAACTGTGATTCATGGATTCGCTTACTTGTTCTTTCCTAGCTGCAGAAGTGAAGAGGCATATTCCATGAGGCACGGAGACAGGGCAGGCGCGCTGGGGAGCAGAGGGCCTTCCCAGAAAGGACCCGGTGCCGCGTCAGAGGGGCAGCCCCGCGGATGAGGAGGTTCGCAAACTTCTCAGCACGGAAGAGCAGAGACTCTTACTAAGTCTAGGTTGGGACTCTGGCTCTAGGTGATTCTGATGCCAACGGTCTGAGGACCAGAGTTTGAGAAATACCAGCAAGGTAGGCAGGAGGATGTCTTTGGAGTCAGGCTGGTGTCGTCCTACATCAGTACCACTTCCTTCTCCACGTGTGGCCTTGGGCAAAATTCTTTTTATTTTATTTTATTTTTTTAATGTTGATTTATTCTTGAAGGGGGGAGAGAGAGAGAGACAGACAGAGTGCAAGCAGGGGAGGGGCAGAGAGAGAGGGAGACACAGAATCCAAAGCAGGCTCCAAGCTCTGAGCTGTTAGTACCCTGATGCGGGGCTTGAACCCATGAGCTGTGGGATCATGACCTGAGCTGAAGTTGGACACTTAACTGAGCCACCCAGGCGCCCTTTCTCTTTTTTTTTTAATGTTTATTTTTGAGAGAGAGCATGTGCACGCACCAGTGAGCAGGGGAGGGGCAGAGAGAGAGGAGAAGAGAGAATCCCAAGCAGGTTGCACACCGTCAGTGCAGAGCCCAATGCGGGCCTCGAACCCATGAACCCTGAGATCGTGACCTGCGCAGAAATGAAGAGTCGGACACTCAATCGACGGAGCCACCCAGGCGCCCCTTGGGCAGAATTCTTACCCTCGCTCAGACTCTGTCTCCTCAGCCATAAACGGAAAGTGACTGTAATTATCTCCTGCAGTGGTGGGGAAAGTTACAGGAGATAATGTATATAAAGTACTGAGCAAAGTCCTCTGGCATTGTGCCTGCCGGAAGTGCCTGCCCAATGCCGTCCAGAAAAGGTCAAAAAACAAAAACCACACAAACCAAGACCACCTGCGGGTAGAAAACAGCAGACGCTGCAAGCCAAGTTCATCCCTCTGACAGTTCATGTTTGGCATGAGCAGTATTTTCTGAACTAATTTCGAAGGTCATTAGACAGGGTCCTCTCTCCAGTTGACGGACTCCCTAACACTGCCCGTGACTTCCTAAAAACCATCCTTTGTTCCCTTAGATTACCTGCCTGGTATTTATATCTGCGACTGGGGTAGAACGACACGCCAGGCCCGAGGAGTGCGCCTTCTATAACCTTCTAAAGAACCAGGCTTCGTTTCTAAATATAAACACCTGCCCTGGCCAAGCATGCCTGTAGCATACTAGTTTCCTAGAAACAGGGCAGACGGGCCTCTGTTTGGACCGAGGACTCTGGCTGGCTTGGGGTGGCCTTGAGCAGGGCGATGGGGACATTCCAAGCCAGGTGGCCGATGTCCCGGAAGGAGGCACAATTTGACTTCCACTGGGTCCCCACCAGCTGGCCCTGCCTGCCGCCCCCCCTCCCCAGCCAGGGCCCACAGCCAACATCCCTGGTCCTGCTCTCCCTCACCCAGCTCCACCTCTGACCTTTCTCCACCCCACCCCCTGCCCCAAACAGGGCACAGAAGGCCCCGGATGTGAGCGGCTTCCCAGCGGGAAAGCTTATGCAACCACCTGATAGCATCAAATTACAAGCAAGAAGGTCCTAGAAGCTGAGGATGCCAAATTCAACAGCATGTTTCCTCATCACCAAGGGGGAGGAAGGAACAGTTCTGCTCTTCAAATAAAACAAGATTTTCCAGACAGAGGAGCAGTCAGTTAGGGGACAAACAAGGTGTGAGTTCTGTCCCGGGTAGGAAATAGGTCTGCGGTGGGGCCGGGAGGGTCAGGGGCTCCGAGCCAGGGCTGTTTTGGGGGGGGCATGGGTTGGGGAGAGGGGTCCGTATCAGCCAAGGGGCATGCATCTCAGGCCCTCTTTGTTCAGGAGAAAGGTGGGGTGCTCTGCTTTGCCCCCAGCGTCCCCCACACCCGTCCGGTTCAGTTTCTCCTCACCCCTGCAGGGTGCAGGCCAAGCCTAGAGGAGCGTCCTCACTCCTGCACAGGGTGAAGCCGGGCTCCAGGAGACGCTGTCTCATCCTATCAGCTGAGCAAGGCGGCTCGGCCAGGAGAGGAAAGGGAAGCCAAGGAGGGGGGCCTGGGGCCCCGGGAACAGGGGAAGGCAGCGCGTGGCCTGACGTAGCGGGCTGGCTGCGGGGGGGAAAGAAGCAGGGCTCCGGGTACTGTTTGTCCTGCTCCGTTGTGAAAACATTGCCGGCCTTCTCTCTTTCATCTGCCCTCAGGACCGGCCCCCTTACAGAGGGGTGTGCAGGCATCCCACTGAAGAGGAACCCGGATGAGGACGAGCAGGTGGTCCAGAGGGACCCCCAGCCTCCCTGCTGCAACCGAGCCCCCTTGCCTCGCCCCTTCCACGCAGGGCTCTGCCTGACTTCCCGGAGTCCCCAGCAAGCACTCTGGGCAGAGAGGAGGAGGAAGGTTCTGGAATAGCTGACAGGAAGCTGGTTTGGAGCATGAGGAAGGGGAAGTGTTTACCCCTATGCAGGCTTTCCTGAGAAAAGAAGAGAAGGGCATCTGGCCCCCACCTCACCACGAATTCAAGGGCTGTGCCCCCCGTCTGGTGCCACAGTAAAGCTGCACGTGTATGCTTCGCCCCCCCCAAAAAAGAGTATCCTCTTGAAGACTGAAATGCGGCTTCCCAAGACCGAGTCTCAGAACACTTGGAAAATTATCCATGTGTGACTTAAACTGCCCACCGTGTTTGGTAGGAAAACCTTGTTTTGGGCATTTCCCATCTCCTTCCCGTTCTCTTTGTGGGGTACCCCCCCACCCCCATCTGTTTCTGCTAGGAACAAAGAACTGGAGAATCCTGGGGGTTAGTAGGAGACATCACAAGGCTGGGTGCCTTGTGGGCAGTGCCACCCTGACCCTGCCCGCCGTCCAGTGAGCAGGGTCTATGACCCCACCTTCCGGGGGAGGAAACCGAGCTGTCCCAGGGAGCAGGCTGGGGGGCACCGATTCCTAAGCTGCATGGAGACTGGAGCCCCATCGGGCTTCCAAAGCCTTTAGCCCTCCACCTCCCCGCTCTGCCTCCTGCAGATTTAGAAAGATTCACACTGTTACAGAGGCTGACGACACTTTTCTTGACAACCATGGGGTCCAAAGAAGCCGCCTAGGATTTTCCAGACGGCTGAGCAGTGAGCCGGGTCGAACACGGCGTGAGTAACCACCATCAGGCTGGTTGAGTAATGAGCTGGTGGAGGTCAAATGACATGCCCCCCCCCCACCCCCCGGACGAATGGCCAGCCTCGGAAAGCCCTCCGCCCTGCTCCGCCTCAGTTTCCTCATTCAGCCAACAGGGTGGTTGGAATGAAGGTGGCGGAGGTGTGCCCCTCTCCTGGCATTCTGCAAATGCAGGAATATTCCTGGGGATTCTGTCACTTGCGATTCTCAATCGTCACCCGGGGCTCAGTGGAATGGAGTCTAGTCTTGCCCCGTTCTCTGCCCCTGACGTAAGAGGGGGTCTTTTAACATTGAACGAGGTGCTGGGAAGGGTAGACGATGTGGGGAGGAAAGTGTCTGGGGCTTCACGGGGGCGACGGCGGCACGTGTCTGTGAATTTGCTCCCTGCCGCTGAACTTGCACACAGAAACGCATCAGAATGGTCAATTGTATGTTATAGAATCTCACCTCCATTGATTTTTTTTAAGTTTACTGATTCATTTTGAAAGACAGTGAGAGCTAAAGGGGCAGAAATAAAGGAAGAGGCAGAGAATCCCGAGCAGGCTCCACACTGTCAGCACAGAGCCCGACACGGGTCTCAAACCCATGAACCCTGAGATCATGGCCTGAGCTGAAAGCTAGAGTCAGACGCCCAACCGACTGAGTCACCCGGGAGCCCCTCACTTCAGTTTAAAAAGTTGAATGATGTTGGGGCGCGCCTGGGTGGCTCAGTCAGTTGAGCGTCCGACTTTGGCTCAGGTCATGAGCTCACGGTCAGTGAGTTCGAGCCCCGCGTTGGGCTCTGTGTTAACAGCTTGGAGCCTGGAGCCTGCTTCAGATTCTGTGTCTCCCGCTCTCTCTGCCCCTCCCCCGCTCACTCTGTGTCTCATTCTCTTAAAATAAAATAAAGACATAAAAAAATAAATAAATAAAACACGGCTCTCGACTGTCACTCCTTAGAGCCAGGGGCTTTGTTGAATTTTTGGGACTCCAGCACTGAGCTGAGTAAAAGGTGCTCAGCAAATGGCTGTAGGAGAAAGGAAGGAAAGGAAGAATGCAAGATGTCCAAGCTCGTAACTCTTCCTCCCAGGGCAAAGGGCTTCCCTCAAAGAGCAGAGCCCCCTTCCCCATAGCTAACCCTAATTCACTCTTTCAAAACAGTCTCATAAAGAGGAGAGAGACAAGATAAGGCAGGTCTCCAGATAAGAGGTCGGAGGTCATCTTTGGGGACGGAGAGCACTGTACAGAGGAGCCGCCTAGTGACACAGCTTATCCACCCCATCCGAGGTCTCCTTGCCTTCTGGACTTGGACCCTGGGAAGTTCGGATTCCAAGCTGTTCTGCTGTTCGGATTCCAGCTGAGCCTGGGTGGCTCAGTTGGTTAAGTGGCTGGCTTCGGCTCAGGCCATGATCTCACGGTCTGTGATTTCGAGCCCCGAGTTGGGCTCTGTGCTGACAGCTCAGAGCCTGGAGCCTGCTTCAGATTCTGTGTCTCCCTCTCTCTCTGTGCTTCCCCTTCCTGTCTCTCTGTCTCTCAAAAATAAATAAATATTTTTTTAAAAAATGAGAGGAGGAGATAGAATCAGCTAATGCACCGGCTTTCACTGTATGTCTCTAGGCTACGCTTGTATCAGACACATTTACACCCTCCTCCAGGCCTGGTGCCTTTCTCTGCCCATTTCTCCAGACAGCATTCCTGAGCCAGAGCAGTCTGAGAGATCACTAGGTAGGAAGAGAAACAACACCATGAAAGATGAAATAGGCCGGTCACTGACAGGTTGGGTGGGGGGGGAGGGGGGGGGAGATAGCACCTAGTTCTCCTAACACCCCAACTCAAATTCCTGGGCAGGAGACGCAGCCACAGCTCCTGGGCAAATCCACTCGCTTGTGAGTTCTCGAGGGATCTGATGGGGCAGATACCAGGTTAAAGGTGACAAATAAAAATGAAAGATCAGCCCTATCTTCGCACTACTGGCCACGAGATGCACGGATGTTCCAGTTTTTAGGTAACTACAAATATTCTGCCAGACTAATAAGAAAAGCAGTTTGTGTCCTCTGACCTCAATGCAGCGGAGCCTTAGCTCAGGGTCGGAGCGCAGGGGACGCTCGCCCTGGGGCCGGGGGCAGGGAGGTAATCTCCCCCAAGCCCATCCCCAAACCCATTGGAAGCAAGCACGTTCTGAAAAATTTATTTTAATCTTTCAGGACACAAATTAAGACAAGTTTGTTGTGAGAAAAAAAGCCACACTTGAACGCTCTCTCCCCTACCTAGAGATAATTACTCCTAATCTTTTGTTACTTTGGGTCTGAGTACTGGGAGCACCTGGGTGGCTCAGTCGGTTGAGCATCTGACTCTTGATTTCGGCTCAGATCATGATCGTCCGGTTTGTGAGTTCGAGCCCCGTGTTGGGCTCTGTGCTGACAGTACAGGGCCTGCTCGGGATTTTCTCTTCCTTTCTCTCTCTGTCCCTCCCTTGCTCACACTCTGTCTCTCGAAATAAATAAATAACCACTTCTAAAAGGATTTTTCTGAGAATTGGTGGGCTTATTTTGACAAAATAAAAATCATACTTTGCCTACTGCTTTGTAACCTGTATAACTCACGGAAAAGCATTTAAGGTAAATGTTCCCAGGTCAATAATATGCCTCATTTCAGTGGTTCCTTAGTATTTCTTTAAATGCACCTACCTTCCTTAAGCACCTCTCTCTTGTTGGACACTCAGGTAAAGCCCAACTATTTAAAAAAAAAAAAAGCCTAGGCAGGGCACCTGGGCGGTTCAGTTGGTTGAGCATCCAACTTCGGCTCCGGTCATGATCCCACAGTCCGTAAGTTTGAGCCCCGCATCAGGCTGTCTGCTGTCAGCACAGAATCCTCCTCGGAACCTCTGTCCTCTTCCTGACCCTCCCCCACTCTCGCATGCACACACTCTCTCTCAATAATAAACAAATTTAAAAAACAACCCATGAAATGAGCATCCCCTCACATGCATCATTGTGCACTGGCTAATTATCCCTTTAGGAGGAGGAAATGATGCTTGTCCCTTTTCATAGGAACTGATGCATCAACAGGCACATTCTCCAAGCCTGTGGTCCTCACCGCCGAATTGTCCCCGGCCCTGCAGTTGTCTTAGAAACTGAGGTCCTCGGGGGGATGTTTCCCAGAGCACGTGGGCACTGAGCTGGGCTGAGGGAGGCAGCGTTAGGTGGTGGGGAGAACACCGACTTCAACGTGGGTAGCGGGCTCCATCCTCACAAGCCGTGACCTTGGGCAAGCTCTTTGGCCTCCCTGAACCTCTCCTTCTTCATCTGTAAACAGAGGTGTGACTACCTACCTTTCAACAAGGTAAGATTTAGGGAGAACGCATATAAAAACCTTGTGTATTTATTCCCAGAATGTTTCCTGAATGAATGAAATGAATTCATGGGTGGAGGGAGGGAGAGATGACTGAAAAAAATAAATAAACAGGAAAGAAAGGAAAGGAGGGAGAGGGTCAAAGTTTGTGAAGGCAATGGGATGAAAGTCAAGGGAAAGCATACTTGCTGGAAGGTCCATGGATTGAGGGCAAGTCTCCTGAGGGAGTCCAGGGGTGGGGGCGGGGAGAAGAGAAAGGGGTGACTGAGGCTGAACAGAAACGCTCTCCTTCCCCAGTTTATTTCTCTCCGGGAGCTGGTTGCTGGTGAACAACCTGTCTGTGACCAGAACATTCTAACAATGGCAGCAGGCCTGCGTGTCCCCCAGAGACAAAAGCACACAGCTCGGCCTCAGCTCGGCACCACGGATGCACCAAGCCCAGCGGAGCCCCTACCTTGACGAGTCTGCCACGATCCAGTGAAGGGACCCACACTCCCTGCCAGCTCACACTTCTGAGCCCACGGGCCGTTGTCTCCTGGAAACCAAAAGAAGCAACATGGAGCCATCGACAGGCTTCTGGGAGTCTTTGGCCAATTCTCCCTCCCCTGGTCCCATAGCCCTGTGCAGCCTAGGGGACTGGGTAGGAGACAGACCTGTAAAGACAATTATGATCCCTGCCCCTGACCAGCTATCCGGTTACATGAGGCCTTCCGGGAGGTGGGCTTTCCCAGGGTGGGGTTCATGGTTCAGAGGCTTGTCCTTTTTCATAGTTTTACGACCGTCCTCAGCCCCGCAGCGATGCACCGAGCACCTCTGCTGCACTCAGCGCCTCGCCTGCATCGTCTCACAAGCGTCCACCACACTTTGGAGTAGATGTCATCGTGAGCTCAGTTCTGCTCTTAGGAAACAGGCTTAGAGTTATGGTACAGTGCCTTTTCCGATAGTAACAGATTCAAATCCGGGTCGCTGCCGGACCCAAGAGCAGTGTTTTCAACCACTGCCACCGTTCCAGACAGCCACCTGCGACCCGATACACCTGGGTGGACCCTTTCAATAGTGCACGAGTCTGGCCCACTCAGCCAAAAGGTGTGACCTGGGCACCTGTGGCAACCGCAGTCTTTGGGACTGGGAAGACGGTGAGGAGACACCCTCAGAACTGGCCAAGGACTACTCACGTTGGCAACGCCAATGTCCCTCGTGAACAGTTAAAAGCGACACCCAGAGGGCCCTCAATCAACACAGGAGAGCCCAGCAGGGGACCTGCTGTCTGCGCAAACCCTTCCCGGGGCTCAGCCTTGGAGGCCCCAGTGGACAGGCGCTCAGCACTCAGGCCAACAAACACTAGCAGGAGGCCAAGTTCAAAGCAAGCCCCCTGCCCTGTGAAATGGGATCACTTGGCCCAGACTCTGCTCTTCACGGTGGTGTGGGCAGATTGAGAGCAGGCTGGGTTCAGACTACTTCACCTGCAAACCAGATGAACGTGTTTTCTCTCGCCGTGCGGTCCACTTTGTCCTTGATCTGGCCCACCAGGCTGTCCATCTCTCGGAGGCCTGCACGATACGGCCCGCGGCCCCGGGGGTCTGCGCAGCGCCGGGTCCCGGACAAGGGTACATGCATGTGGGCCAGGCCCATGTACAGAAAGAAGGGCCTTCCGCTGGCACTGCAACGGGAAAGCCAAGAGGTAATTCTCCAGAAGGCTCTGCTGGCCTGCTGGGGGTCTCCCTGGCTCTCCTTCGCCTCAGAGAAAAGCCCAGAACTCCTTCTGCCCCAGGTGCTCAGGAAGCACGCATCGGTCTACAACCTTCCAAGAGAATATGGAGATAATCTGGTTAGCCAGTTAAAAACTGAGAGTCATCATAATAAGCCATGCTGCTCTTTAACATTTACTGAGAGCCTATTAAGTGGGACTCGTGCTGACTAAATTCGCCCTCTTCCTAACCCTCAGGTTCTGTTTTTCAGATGAAGCATCAGAGGCTTAGGGAAGACAGGACTTGTCCAAGGTTCCCTACTTCGTAAGCGACAGAGTCTGGGTTCAAACTCGCATCTGGCTGACGGCAAAGCGTTTGTTCTTAACTGCCCCACTTTAAAACCCAATTCGAACATATTTTAAAATTGTATCTGCTCTTTTGCAGTATCCGGGCGTCACATCCATTCCCAGCCTTGGCCCTTCCTAAAAGATGAATGGATGACTCAAGTTGACCACAGGCCATTCCAAGGACGCACATGACCATCATGGAACAACTAGATCAAAAATCCGTCAGAGGCTCAGGCGCTGGCTGCCCCTGTTCTAACCCTGAAGATTCCCCTCCTGGGCGGGGAGGGACCTGGGTGATTTCTGCTTCCTGTCTAGTCCCCACCCCCATTCCCAGGCTAGGATCCCGATCCAGGCAGCTGCAGAGGCAAAGCCTCACCCCTGCCTGCAGCAGCAGGGACCTCCCTGGAGCCCCCTCCAGGGAGAGGGGGAGGGCATGGAGGAGGGCGAGCGGAGAGCTCAGCCAAGTGCATACAGAGTCGTGATAGAATCATGGCTCCTTTTACACCAGCTCCCTCCCCCAGAGATTTGGTTTTCAAGTTGCTCCTTAGTTTTCTTAGGGATCCTGATTTACAATACCCTTCATCAATTCCTCCGAATGCCCCCAGCTCTGCCTCAAACCTTGCCCTGGGGAGCCCCCTGCATCCCAGACCCCAGGAGTGGGGAGGGGGAGCGAATCTCCAGGAGGAGGGGGGATGGGAAGTGAATTTCGGTGGAGGGAGGGAGGCAGGGGAGGCTGGGGTGGACTTTGCCTGTCCTCCGCTCTCTTTGCCCGGCTTAAAACTCAGGACACATGTCCCACCACAAGGGCCTCACCTTATGTTAACCCACAGTTTCTCTGCAGCGTTTCTAGGTGGGACGCTGTCCGACGCAGCAGTCATGGGAGGCATGTGTGGCTCTTTAGAATCCAATTAATGAATATTAAATAAAATTAAGCAGTGAGTGGGTGGTGGATGGGCTAGATGGGTGATGGGTACTAAGGAGGGCACTTGTTGGGATGAGCACTGGGTGTTATACGTAAGTGATGAATCACTGGGTGCTACTCCTGAAACCAATATTGCTCTGTATGTTAACTAACTAGAATTCAAATTAAAAAGAAAAAAATTAAGAAATCTGTGTCTCACCTGCTACCACACAAAATTAATCTTTTAAAAAATTTTTTTTAATTTTTTTTTTGTGAAAGAGCATGAGCAGGGGAGAGGCAGAGAGAGAGAGGGAGACACAGAATCCAAAGCAGGCTCCAGGCTCTGAGCTGTCAGCACAGAGCCCCACACAGGGTTCAAACCCACGAACCGTGAGATCATGACCTGAGCTGAAGTCGGACGCTTAACCGACTGAGCCACCCAGGGGCCCCAACCACTCAAATGAACCTTAAAGATCCCGCTAAGTGAAATAAGTCAGTCGCCAAAGGGCAAATACCGTATGATTCCATCAATAGAAGCTACCTAGAGTAGTGAACATAAAGACAGATGGATGATGGGCACCAGGGACTGGAGGGAAGGGGAAAATAGGGAGTTGGTGTTTAATGAGCACAGAGTTTCAGTATGGGATGCTGAAGATAATTCTGGACATGGACCGTGGTGATAGATGCACAATAATGTGAATGTATATAAAGCCATCAAACTGTGTACTTAGAAAGGTAAATGCTATATTATGCGTATTTCCCACTGCATGTACATATATAAAATTATGTATATATTACATGGTATATGTTATATATTTAATTCAGTGTTTCAGTTGCCCTAGCTGAGTGTCGCAAATGCAAAGCAGCCACAGGTAGCTGGTTGGCTACCATGTTGGATGGCACAGATAGACAGCATTTTCATCCTTGGGGAGAGTTCTGTTGGACAGCGCTGATTGACGTCTGCTGCCTACTCTCCCGTGATGATAATGTACAGTTGTACAGGTTGCGTCCTGCACCAAGACGTCCTGCTGAGAGAAAGAACTGATGCCTAATTCCAGGCCACAATACACTGGCCAACCTAGGTGTCCCGGCAGAGATCAGCGCCCACCCAGAGGGGGGCCCTTTTTCTAACAGGTAGCTACCATATGCAGCGGCAGACTGGAGGGAGCTGGTTCCAATTTCAGGAATTCTGAAGCCAGTTGTTAAACATGGCCATCGTTAGGGGCGCCTCGGTGGCTCAGTCAGTTAAGCCTCCAGCTTTGGCTCAGGTCATGATCTCATGGTTCATGGGTTCGAGCCCCGTGTCAGGCTCCATGCCGACAGCTCAGAGCCTGGAGCCTGCTTCAGATTCTGTATCTCCCTCTCTCTCTCTGACCCTCCTCTGCTCACACTGTCTCTCAAAAATAAATAAAAAACATTTAAAAAAATTTTTTAAATAAAAAACATGGCCATCATTAAAAATTAAATGAAACAAACTTAAGATCTGATAGGTTTGGCGGGCTCGCGGAAAGGTACATCAAGATGGCCGACAGACCGCCATCCCAGGACTTTCCCGCCCAACAACACCAAGATGGCCGACAGGCCACCACTTTGGAACTTTCCGCCTGCTGCCGGCTTCCCAGAAAACACATCTTCTGCCCCTGGACACACCCCCGGAACTGGTGTTCTATATAAGGCCCCGCTCTTTGTCCCCCTGGCATGACTTCCCTGGCCCTTCCTGTCCGGACCAGGGAACTTCTCCAGAGAGCGCTCCCAATAAAGGCCTTTTATGTTTATTTGTGACCTCGGTTTTCTGTATCATCTCTGTGACTTCCCTGGCTCCTTCCCTCTGAGCCACGAGCCACGGAACCTTGCCCAAGAGCTCTTTAATAAAGGGTGCTCTGGTCTTTTTTCCCAGTCTCTCTGTCTTGTGGCTTTCTCACTCCGCTGATTTAACATTACACAATCAAATAAATTATATGAAAAACCAAGGCAGTACATTCTCATGATTTATCACACGCCGATCATTCTGCTCCACTTTGCATTGAGGTGCTCTGCGATGTCTGTGTGATGGGAGCACCATATGACTGTACCCTCCTGCACATCTCTTACCAACCCCACATTCAGTGACATCTTGCCAGTGGCCTGAAATTAGTCACGGTGAGAGTTTTCATACTACAGAAATGGGCAAATGTTCCAGATCAGGGCTTTTCTCCCCAGAGTGCTGGCTGTTACAGGTTTACCACCTCACCGTACATATGGGCTGGGGTGGGCTGGCGGGGTCCCACTGCCCACACTCTGTCCCACTGTCATCATTATGGCCCAGACTCCTGCCCATTATCCAAGTCCCATCAGCGCCCCCGGGCCAGTGCTGAGAAGCGAGTGCAATTCAGAGACAAGGCGGCATAGATGGAGGTCTGCCTCCAAATCCCTGGAATTTTTACTTCCTGGCTGTGGGACCGTGGGCAATACAATATAATACAATACAATGAGGACGATTATACCTCCCTGATAAAGCCGTGACTATGAACTCCCTGTAGTCAGCATTTAATAAGCGGGAGCCTTTTTATTGATAATTCTGAATAACACTGGATGCATGGTGTCCAGGGATATAGCTCTTTCCCTGCATCCTGATGCCGTGCAGGAATTCAGAAAGTTAGTGTCTGGCAGAAACCACACAAAACTGGCTCCCTGGGGCGTGTACCCCCCAAGTCCCCCCTTCCATACGCTTTGCGATGCATAAAAAAGAAAAAGTGAAGGAGGTCAGCTGCTTTCCAGAAAAGAAATGTGTCGGGGCGCCTGAGTGGCTCAGTTGGTTAAGCCTCCGACTTCAACTCAGGTCATGACCTCACATTCATGGGTTCAAGCCCCACTTAGGGCTCTGTGCTGACCGCTCAGAGCCTGGAGTCTGCTTCCGATGCTGTGTCTCCCTGTCTCTCTGATCTTCCCTGCTCATGCTGTCTCTCTCTGTCTCAAAACTAAATAAAACATTTAAAAAAAAAGTGTTGATTATAAGACAGTATGATTCCATTTCTGTTTATATATATGTACCTCCGCATAGAATGAGGCTAGAAGAACTTGCTCAAATCTATCGAAAGGGGTGATGTCTGGGATGTGGCATTTAGGGTGATTTCCCCCCCTATTTTTTGGTCTCTGTTTTCAGAGATTTCTGAAGGGAAATTATTTGTGTGGCAAAATGAGTGGAGTGGTGAGCAGAGAAGGGGAAATAAAAGATAAGACGTCTGACAGGACATTCCAGAAGACAGAGGACAGGGCAGGGCCTGGAGATGTGCTAAAGATTAAAGCCCAGGATAGCCAGAGGCGCTTGGGTGGCTCAGTTTCTGAGCTCAATTCTGGCTCAATTTCAACACAGGTCATGATCTCAAGGTCGTGGGATTGAGCCCCATGTGGGGCTTTGTGCTGAGCTTGGAGCCCCCCTCTCACTCTCTCTCCCCCACCCCCCATGCCCCTCCCCAGCTCGCACTCACTCTCTCTCAAAATAAATAAATAAATAAATAAATAAACGTCAAAAAAAAAAAAAACCAGGACAGCCAAATCCTGAGAAAATCATCTGTTCTGAAATAGAAAGTGACAGGTGAGGGGCACCCATTTCCCAGGACAGGTGCCAGTGGGCACCCAGCCAGAGGGCCAGCCCCACCAGCGGAACCAGGGGGAGCAGGCATCTGCCTGGTTGGTTTCCAGCTCCGGACAAGGGGTCTCCCTGGGCAGGGACACGCTTCCACATTTCTCTGGGCTTCAGTGTTACCAACAGTGTTCTCAGACTCAGACTTGAACCTAGTTCCGTACTTAAGAGACGCACAGGGGCTTGATTTGGGTGGTTTTTAAAAAATTTTTTTTAATGTTTTATTTATTTTTGATACAGAGAGAGACAGAGCATGAGAGGGAGAAGGGGAGAGAGAGAGAAGGAGACACAGAACTGGAAGCAGGCTCCAGGCTCTGAGCTAGCTGTCAGCACAGAGCCTGATGCGGGGCTGGAACCCACGAACATGAGATCTGACCTGAGCCGAAGTCCGAGGCTTAACCAACTGAGCCACCCAGGTGCCCCTGATTTGGGTGTTTTAAAGAGCAGGCAGAGCCCTTCACTGGCAAAAAACAAAAGAGTGGATGTCCTGGGCCCCTGGGTCAGGGAGGTGCCGGTCCCCCATGCCCCCCAGGCTCTGGGACAGCACGAGGAGCCTCAGTAGGGAATACAGGCTCCATCCCACCCTGGCAGTCCAGCGTGGAGCCCATCCCAACCTGGGCCCCTACCAGCCTTCCTTTCTGCTTAGAGACTCTGTACATGCCAGCTTCTCCCCCACATCACCTTCTGCCTTCCTGGGCCATGTCAGGTCTCAGGCCATTCTGCTCCTGCAGCAACCTCCCTGGTATTGTGCCTCAAAACACTTAGTCAATTCTTTTTTTTCTTTTTTTAAATTTATTTTTGAGAGACAGAAAGAGACAGCACGAGTGGGGGAGGGTCAGAGAGAGAGAGGGAGACACAGAATCCTAAGACAAGTTCCAGGCTCTAAGCTAGCTGTCAGCACAGAGCCCAACGCGGGGCTCGAACCCACAAACTGTGAGATCATGACCTGAGCCGAAGTCGGACGCCCAACCGACTGAGCCACCCAGGCGCTTAAGTCAATTCTTAAGATTCAGCGCAAAAGCCACCAACACACCTCCTCTGCTCCCAGGTCCTGGATGGCTTCAAGCTCCCTACACCTGTCTTCCCCGCCCCCCCCAACTTTACCGGACAAGTTAGCACCGGAAATACAACCCGTGTCAAAGCCAGCTTCCCACAAATCCATTTCCCCACTAGCCTGGGAGCTACTGAAAATCAAGGACAGATCTAACTCATGTTTGTATCCCTAGCGCACCGCCAGGCACGTCTTTAAGGCAAGATAAAGTCCCTTCCTCAATTTTCACGCGTTCCATGAATATTTATTAAGCTCTAACTAGACCCCAGGTGCAGGGGTAGATATGATTTCCACCTCCTTGGAGCTTAACATCTGATTGGAAACAGGAGAGGAAAATGCAACTAAAAAATGAATCGGGTAATCATTTACAAACTAGTAGGAGGGAGAGAAGAGGACTCCAGGCAGGGTGCTGTAGGACCTGTGACCGGGAAACCCAGCTGCCTTTGGGGTGACACAAGAGAAACCCGGGATGGGGAGACCTGAAGGGCGGGGTCCACAGGTGGGCGGTGCTGGCGGCCACCCCGGAGACGCCAGGCCCCACGGCCCAGCTACCCGTTAGCTCCTTCTTTCTCTCGCTCTGTAGCCATCGAGCATTCACACAGGAGAGAGGGGCTAGAAGGGGATGGAGGTGGGCATGAGCTCGGAGCCCTGATGCTGGTGGCAGGTTGGTGTGGGTGGGCGCTGGGTGAGGGGCAGACCAGCAGGGCGAGAGCAGAGTGGGGGTGGGGTCGGGACAAGTACCTTGACAGGGGTCCTGGGCTCCAGCTCAGACAGGCTGGGGGGGAAGCTGTCTGTCACTTGCGTACCTCTGGGACCTAGTTCAGAAGGACGAAGGCCCTGCCACGTTGGCCATGTGCAGTGATTTCAAATACCCTAAGTTCCTGCTCACGCCCAGGCCCAACACCACCCTCCTCGCTGGCAATATTCCCTACTGAGGCTCCGCCGGCAGTTCCAGAGTCTGGGAGGTGCGGGGGACCGTTGACCCAGGAGCCCAGGATGTCTGCTCTCTCTTTTCCTGCCACTGAAGAGCACTGCTTGCTCTTTACAAAACATCTCAATCAAGCATTAGCTTTGGGCATGCTGCCGGGTCAAGGGTCTAAATTCCACTAAAGATCTGGGGTGCCGGATGGTTCAGCCGTTTAAGTGTCCGACTCTTGATTTAGGCTCAGGGCATGATCTTGCGGTTCAGGAGTTTGAGCCCTGCATCAGGCTCTGCACTGACAGTGTGGAGCCTGCTTGGGATCCTCTTTCTCACTCTCTCTCTGCCCTTTCCCTGCTCTTGCGCACTCTCTCTCTCTAATAAATAAATAAATAAATAACAAATTTAAATTCAACTAAAGATCTAAGGATAACCTTCCCAAGAAGTCTAGGTGGACTTCCTGCTGAGGAGAAGCAGAAAACCCCACCCTAGGGACTCCTGGGCTGGAGACCTGTGGTTTTGACAAGCAGGTCCGGGGTGGGGGGAGGGAGCCCTGGCCCCCGGGAGCAAGGGTCGCAGAGGAGGAGTACGGATCTGGGGGCCTTTCTTGCTGATGCTCCAAAAATCACGGATGAATGGGCAAGTCAGATCCTAAAGAAATCAGCACGTCTCAGGATTCCTTCCCTTAAAGTTGAAAGACAACAGGATTCATATGATTCTTCACTTAATAACTAATTGATAAATTAGCAAAACTCTGCACCTTCTTTGTAGGACAAGATTGTTCATGGAATTTTCCGTCCTGGAGCTGATTGGTTAACTGGTGGAGGAACAGCCCTGTGGCACCCCCACCCCCACCCCATCCCCGAGAGAGAACATTCAGCTGTCCCCAGGTGGTGGCTACCCCTCCCCAGGCAGCACGGTGCTGTCCCAAGTCCAGCAAAAGGAGGACTGAACTGTCCCCAGCCAGCCTTGAAGCATCCACCTGTCACAGGGCGCAGGGACCTGAACGATCTCGCAGCTCCAGGGCACAGAGACGGGTCCGACCCTCCAGATGGGAGAAGGGACTTGCCCGATCACATCAGCCATCTGAAAAGAGGCCAGGGTCTCTCAAGAAGCCCTGAAAAACTTACAAGACGCAATCCCTGAAGCCCCGACAAGCTGCCCTCCAGATGTAGGCCACCGGTGGGTTTCATTATCAAGAATAGACTGCCCCCTCTGCCAGGCCTGTTGTCCTGCCCTCCAGAAAGTCTGTGCTTGAACAAGGGCTGGGGGGAGGTCCCTGCACGTTCAAGGACTGACGTGATCCGTTTCCCACAGGGGGGGTCCGTTTTTGTTTCTGCACAGGCAGACGGGCACCTGGCACGTTATTTCTTGCCCTCTGAGGTGAAGACCGTGGGGAAAACCAGAGAACCTGCTGGAAGCTGTTCCACTGCCCTGGAGGGAGTCTGTAGTCTTGGGAGAAAGCTGAGCCGAGTGTGCACACGGGCTTATTAGAGGCCAGAGAAAAGGCAGCTGTGAAGGGGCAGGGCGGGGCTGAGGCGGGAGGGGAGGGGTGATGGTGTGGGCACATGCCTGCCCCCCACAGTCTATGTATCTGCACCCGGGGCGGGTGCGCGCTGTGACATGGTTTTCACTTTTTGTGATTTTTAGTAAGTCGTTTCTAACACCAAAGGATCAGGGGATTTTATTCAAGGGCCAGGTGTCTCGTGTGTCATGTGCGATAGAAAGATGTGACAGTTGTCATTCCCATTTCCTAAAGAAGACGCGAGCGGCAGAAGCTGGGCTGCAGCCGCACACCAACATGGGGCCTGTGCTTTCAAGGGCTCACTGCTCCCTAAAGCCTTACACTCAGCCTGCTGCCCTCCGTCAGGTTAGCTGGCGGGGCCCTCTAGGTGCTGGAATGTGTGACCCCCGTGCGCTGTGTTGAATAATGGCCCCCTAACATATCTAGGGGTCCCATCCCTGGAATCTGTGAGTTGAGATGCCATTGAATTAAGGATCTTGAGATAGGAAATTCTCTCCTGGAAGACCTTAAATAGAATCACAAGTGTCTTAATAGGAGACGGAGGGAGATTTGACTACGGAAGACAAGAAGGCAAAGAGACAAGAGAAGTAGAGATTAGAATCATGTGGCGATAAGCCAAGGAAAGCCAGCAGCCACCAGAGGACGGAAGAGGCAGGGCCCCTGGGTGGCTCAGTGGGTTAAGCTACTGACTCTTGATTTCGGCTCGGGTCACGATCTCACACTTGGTGAGATCGAGTGAGATGGAGTGAGACCGAGCCCCGCAGTGGGCTCTGTGCTGACAACGCAGAGCCTGCTTGGGATTCTCTCTTTCCCTTTCTCTGCCCCTCCCCCATGTGCGCATGCTCTTCCTTTCCTCTCTTTCAAAATAAATAAATGAACTTAAAAAAAAGAAGACAGAAAGACAAGAAATATTTCTCCCCCGATGATGCCTTTGATTTTAGCCCCATAAGTCTCATTTTGGGCGTCCAGCCTCCAGGGCTACAGGGGAACTGATTGCTGTTGTTTTATCCAATAAGCTGGTGGTTCATTTGTTACAGCAGCAATAAGAAGCTAATACACCCTGTCAAGTAATGAATCAACAAATGCCTTGAGCGCCCAGGGCATGGAGGCAGGCCCTCCCATCCAGGAGCCTGTAGGAGGGGGCAGTAGATCGTGATCTGAGCAGGGAACTGGGAATGCTCCTAGCAACTCTGGGAACATACCCGAGGGATGTCCGACCCAGGCCTGGTCTCCAGCTTCAAGTACAGGGGACACACATGCATCCATCTTTGCTGGGCAAGGGAACGTCACTGTGGCGTGGAGGCATGCAGAGGCCAGGGGGCAGCGCTGGGGGCCCAGGGACCCCTTACCTCGCACGATGGATGAACCGGGTAGCTTTCTCAGTGTATTTCTGTGCGAGGCGGGTCAGGTTCACTGGCTGCTCCACGATGTTGAGGTTTTCATACAGAGGGAGGGCCACATCCGTGTAACAGTCCCTCTTGAGGTTCCTGTGGGAGCCACGGACAGCATTCATTTCCACGACCTAAGTAACCATGGTGTAGAACAAATGCTTTTATGCAGCAATGTGCGTAAGTACAAAACACTTAATGACCTGGCCCCAGAGGTATTTGTCCAGTCTGCCATTTCCTCCAAGCATAAAACCAGTAAAACGCCTTCTTCCCTTCTCCGCCAAAAGGTGTTTGTGTTCCTCAGACAAGCCTGGCTGCTCTGCAAAGCTCACAAAGACTTCTGCGAGCCATTACTCCCATTTTGCAGGGAGAGAAACGGAGGTCCAAACAAACGAAATTACTCAAGCAGAGTCCCATAGCCAATGAATAGCCCCAATCCCCGGCTTTCTCCACGGACCTCCCTAGACGATGCCTTCCGTCTAGCAGGTGCTAATGCTTGATGCTTTCCTAGGTCGTCCATGTGACATGACTTCTAACAAAAACACAGATGGCCGAGGACAACTTGAAAATTTCAGACCATGATTGGAGAACTGGGAGAAGCTTTAGCGATTGGAAAAAGTGAGGATCAAGCCAGTTTTACCCCCTGGAAAAAAAATAACTCAGTCCTTGGTCTTATAGATGGAGATGACCCAATGTGTGAATGCCCCAACACATGCGGCTGAAGAATGAACCTGGCCGTGACCATGGCAAGCGACCTAAGCTTTTCAAAAACATTTTTAAATGAGATTCTTTTTTCTTAAATGTTTATTTATTTTTGAGAGAGATAGAGAGACACAGTGCAAGCAGGGGAGGAAGCAGAGAGAGAGAGGGAGACTCAGAATCCGAAGTAGGCTCCAGGCTCTGAGCTGTCAGCACAGAGCTCGACGTGGGGCTCGAACCCACAGACCGTGAGATCATGACCTGAGCCGAAGTCAGACGCTCAACCGGCTGAGCCACCAAGGTGGCCCGGATTCTTTTTTTAAAAATTTTATTTATTTTGAGAGAGAAAGAGAGCCCCTTACAACCACCCCCCTTATAAAAGTTTGGAAGACAAGGTCAGACTGGGGTAAATAATCACCAAGGACCACGGTTTTTGAAAAAGGGGGAAAGGGTTCTCACTCAACTAGGCATCCTAATGCTCACTTCATCGTCAGTATCACGCTTTTCAGGTTTTATGACCTTGTGGCAACTCTAACATCACCTAAAATATCTCCCCTACCTGCTCTCCAACTAAGCCAACTCCCTTTTTCCCCCATTTGATTTAACCTGGACTTAAAGGGGTCTGGCTGGCATATGTCATATACCAAGCGTGACTACAGATGTGTCCCCCAGGCCGCAGCCGGTAAGGAGGGAGGCGTACCGCACTTCACTTTTCCCCCTGCAATGTGCACACGAGCCTCCCGGTCATCCGTAAGAAGGGAGACCTGGGGTGGGGCTGGGGTAGGGGAGGTCTGAAATCCTGCTTTTCTAACAGGACCTGGATGGCAGCCTAGCTGCTGGGCCAGCAACCACCCTTCGCACAGCAAGTAGGCTCTAGACTCAGAGGGACCCAGACAGGAACCTCTACCTCTACCTCTTACAGCTCCAGTCGCACCTGGGCGAGCCAGTCCTTCCCTGTTCCTTTACAGGTTTCCTTACTTGTTTGTTTTTTTATTTTTTTTTAACATTTATTCATTTTTGAGAGACAGAGAGAGCATGAGAGACAGAGCATGAGCAGGTGAGGGGCAGAAAGAGAGGGACACTCAGGCTGCAGGCTCTAAGCTGTCAGCACAGAGCTCGACGTGAACTCACGAACCGACCACAAGATCATGACCTGAACGGCAGTTGAATACTTAACCAGTGGAGCCACCCGGGCGCCCCTCCTTACTTGTAAAATCAGAATAAGTGTGCTCCACACACAGTGGTCCTGTGGATTGCAGAGAAGCAGGTAGGGTCCTGAGACTAACACTTTTTCAATAAATGGCCATTATTATGTTAACCGTTGTGTTATTCATGAACCCACTGAGGCTTGCCTTCCCAGCCCCCCACCCCTGATGGACGACCCCCTTAGGACTTCTTGCTCTGGAGCCCACTGCCTGATCCTTGGATGGGATTACCTTGACGGTGTGTCCCCCCGTGGACACGCGGGACACGGAGGGTGGTTGTAGCCAGGGGTATCGGTACAGCCCATATCATGGCTGTATGGTATTCCAAAGTAGTAATCAAACCCTGGAAGAGAAGCAATTGGTCAGCACCCCCACTTGGCTTCTGTTCTATGAGCGTGCATTCTTATACCCGGGACGAAAATTTAATTTTCCATGATTTAATACTGCAGTGCTGTGGAGTATGTAATTAAAAGAGGATTTGATTCATATCCCTTTGTAGTATGCAAAGCAAACACTTTGCTGGGTTCTGGCTGTAGGAGTAGACTTGCAAAACATCTTGGGATTAGAGTTAACCCAGAGTGGGCGGAAGTGGAGAGAATTATTAAACACCTACGATCCCCAGTGCAGTTATGAACACATTCAGTAAGTATTTGATGACAACCAAGTACATGCATGGCACCTTAAGGAAAAAAGAGACTATTCTCAAGAGACTGGAGGGGAAGTAAGACATAGATCAAACTGTAAGAGGTTGGGATGAGGGGAATGGAGACCCAGGAAGTGTACCAGGGAAAAGATACAAGAAGCGGGAGGTGATATGAGTGAACTTGGAGACAGGAAACAAGAAACCTCAGACTGCCCAAGCCAGCAGGCGTTTCTGGCCTATCTGGTCCAGGGACACAAGTTTATGGCACACGCTATCTCTTCTCGGTCCCAGCACCAGACACCACAAATCCAAAATGGCACCACTTCCGGCTGAGCAAGATCTGCTCTCAGGACCCATCCGCCCCACCGCAGGAACTCCGGAAAGGGGCACTCAAGATGTCGACACCCTGATCTGGTTCAACTTCCTCATTTGTCAAGGAGGAAAAAAGACCAAGTGGGAAACGTAAGTTCTGCGGTAATTTTTAGTTAGCGAAAAAGCTAGATCTGCACTTCCTTCACCTGCCGTTCTTAAAGAGCACACGCAGAGGATGCCATGGAAGCCCAACTGGAAAACAGGGCGCAAGGGAAGAGAGGGGGAGGAAGGAGCACCGGAGGGGAGGAAGGAGTTGTAGAGGGTGCTCCCAGCAGGAGCCCGAGGCTGAAGGCTGGTTGGAGGCCGGTTCTTCGAAAGCCCTTCTCCAAACGCAAAGATCGTCAGACACCTACGTTCCCCCGCGTCTAGGAGAGAGCACTGCAGCCCTTTCCCATGGAGCTAGAGGGAGACACTGGGGCAGAGGAGGGGAGAAGTCTGCACAATAGTCAGGGACCACGTTCAAGAAGAAGGCCATCCACTTGCTTATACAATAGCAGGGTAACAGAGAAGCGCGTGCCAGGGAGGGACAGGGGAGAAGCCACGAAGTTGACATAATGGCAAACCGCCTTTAAGAGAAAGTCCAAGGAAGATCCCCATATGAATTGGGAGAGGCAGGTCAGAGGGAGAGCAGGAGCAAACACCACAGCTTTGGAAAACCATCGAAAAGTCGGTGAATTGGACATTCAGAGAGCTCATCCATCAACAGACCGATTTGCAGACCATTGGCTCAGGCAGCTTGATCTTGGCCTATTTCCCAAGGCCAGAGAGGCAGGACTTGGAGGCAGTCAATGGCTGTAGGAAGAAGGCAAGAAGGAGCATCTCCCGTTTGAACCCACAGGACCATTTTTACTCGTTACGACACTAGACGTGTCTGGACCTCACAGGGACCAAATCTTCCCTGAGACGTGGACACTGATGGGCTCACGATGGGAAGACCAGAAAGGGCAGGCAGGCACCAAGGGCAAGGCGGGGGGGGGGGGCATTCAGGAAAGATGCCAGGTGAGCAGGACGCGAGACCAAGGGGAGCCCCCTGGGTCCCCCAGATGCACCTCAGTGACCCTGTGAATGAAGACGTCCTAACTCAGGAGAGCTGTCTCCCAGGAGCAGGACGGCTTAAACGTTAATGGAATCCTTTTACACCACGATCTTTACTTCTTGTTTCCCAGGTAACAAATTCCCCACAGAACTCTTACCGCGGAAATTGGGGTGGTAAGATCCATTGTGTCCAAGGTGCCATTTGCCTGTAGGAAAGCAAGAGAGAGACTTTCAGATGAACCCCCAGGGGGGCTCCCAGTGCCTTTGGGGAGCTGATCACATACTCAGTTCTGCATCAGTGCTGCCCTTTCCTGAGGACAAGCAGAGAGGCTGCAAGCCTTGCTCTCGGGGACTGAGAGGCAGTCCACAGGGAGACAGGAAGCGAGCAAGGATGAGTCAGGATTGACGCAGGGAAGCACACAGCGAAAAGGAAGACAAGCCTTTCCCGGGGGCCCAGAGAAGCCAGCAGCCTGTGCTCTGGTCCCTCCAAGAGTGTTCAATGCCCACAGCAACCCCACGTAGCCCACTGCACCTGCTCTACCCTCCTGTGCCGGGCCCCCTGCCAAGGCTCAGAGGACAGGCGCATGCCCCAGGGAGCCCTGGAGATGCCCGGTTCCCTCCTGACTTCATCATGCTCCTCTCCGACCAACATCAGCCGCCTTCGGAAGCCAAGCAAGAGGCCACCTTCCCACCCCACCCCTGCAGAGATACTCACCTGGATCAAAGGAAGAAGGTCAAATATGCACCTTGCTGTGTCAATGTGTTTCTTTAAGGGAGAAGGACGGGGTGATGTGTAGCAAAGGCGCTGACTGTGTTTGAGCTTTCTGACCTGCAAATTCCGCTCTGAGGAGCAGGGACCCCAGGGAAACCATCCTTAGAGCAAGGGGCGGAGAATGCGGCACACGGATCTAAACAGCAGCGGCACTGAACCACGCACCAGGGAAAGAAAGAAATGGGCAACCGCAGGACTGTGGCTGCAGCAAGTTATTTTACCCGGCCTCGATGAAATACCACCAAACTCTTTTTCAGAGATAAATGCATGTAGCAAAAGGTAATAATCAGGGACCCTGTTACCCTAGGTAAAGGGTACAGAGGTGTTGATTCTTCTCTTTTTGCAACTGCTTTTTTTTGAGAAAAGAAAAGTAACATGAAGGAGAGGGGAATGGATTAAGCACTATGAGGAAGGCTTGGATTGAGCATTGCATGGAAATTCAAAATTATATCAAAATGTTTAAGCTGTTTCTAAGATTATTAAAATCCTAAGAAATAGACAAAACTGTATTACAATGAAATTTAAAATAAGGGGGACCTGGTTGGCTCAATCAGTTAAGACTCTGACTTCAGTTCAGGTCATGATCTTGTGGTTTGTGGGTTCGGGCCCCACGTCAGGGTCACAGTGAGGAGCCTGCTTGGTACTCTCTGTCTCTGTCTCTCTCTCTCTCTCAAAAAATAAATAAAACTTTTTAAATGTTGAGAAGAAAAAAAGGGGGTGCGTGGGTGGCTCGGTCGGTTAAGCATCCAACTTCAGCTCAGGTCATGATCTCATGGTCCGGGGGTTCTAGCCCTGCGTCGGGCTCTGTGGTGACAGCCCAGAGCTTGAAGCCTGCTTCAGGTTCTCTCTCTGCCCTTCCCCCGCTCACATGTATGCTCTCTTTCTCTCTCTCAAAAAATAAATAAACACTAAAAACAATAATTAAATGGGGGAGAGGGAAAATGTGTGATGGGCACTGAGGAGCCCTGGGATGAGCACTGGGTGTTGTATGTAAGCCAATTTGACAATAAATTATATTAAAAAAACAAGAAACAAAAAATAATTAAAAAATAGTTTTTAAATGTTAAAAACAAAGAAATATAAAATAAAATAAGAGGAAGGGGTGAAAAGGAGACCTAGTGGTACATTTAGAACACGACTCTACACCAAGGTTAGAAGTGAAGCGTGGGGGGGTGCAAATGGTCTTGAGACTCCTGGGGGGAGGGGAGTTATTTTTCCCATAATTAGAAACTCACAATCACAACACATGACGTGGCCGAACATCTCCTCTCCAACATGCAAAGGTGGGTTGAATGGGGAAGGGAGAGGTGAGCAGCTGAACCGTTAGTTCACTTGGAGTTCAAAGGCACGAAGAGGGAGCGGCAAGTGAAGAGCAAACTCAGCTCAGGAGGAGCCCAGCCCCTGCCGCATCGGGAGACTTTAGAGTCAGAGAGTCCCAGGGGCCAAACCCGCCCAGGCTGCGAGCATGGCTGGGATGCAGGTGATGGGGCCAGTAAGGATACTCAGCCCATCATGGCAGCTTCGCAGTAATTATACCCCCGGGATATGGGCGGGAAGGGACACAAATGCAGGGATCTTAATTTGTATCTCCTCCCACTGGCGCTTGCCCCCCTTGGGACAATGAACATCACACTCCAGTCTGATCTTCTGTAGAAGTATGTGGGGCTCCTGGATCCAGAGAAGGTGGGGCTGACACCAGACACCGGAGCTCCAGGCATCAATAACCCCCCCCCCCGACCCACAGGGACCCTGGCCGCCATCTTGTTTGTGGAAGCCCTCTCTTGCCACTTCATGTATGAAGAGAGGCAGGAATCCCAGTGGACCCAGCTCTTAGAAAGTTAGAATAACAAGCAGAGGCAGCCTAAGGATGCTTCTGGGACTGCTGCATTGTCTTGGCCTCTGGAGGGAAGGCCGGCAGTGGAGCAAGCATCAGCGCGACGCTGGGAGACACACTGTCTAGATGCGCCGGCTGCCGGTGGGCAGCTGACCGGGTCTCTCCACCTGTCTGAAAGTCAATGTCCTAACATCCATCCTGGGGGCAATGATCATCTCAGAAGGTATCTCCATACCCCGATGTAAAGAAAACCTTAAGCCCAGTACCTGGTGTGTAACAAATATTGAGGAAGAGGTGCCTAAGAAATGTAAGAAGAAAGTCGTTGGACTGCATGGTGGACCAGCTGCTTGCCTACCCTACACCCATCCCCCCACCGTCCCACCCCCGTCCTGCTAACAGAACTGTGGTTCTGTTCAGATGACCAAATCCAAGGCCGTCATTATAATCCTAAAGCCCAGTTTTCCCAGCCTTCCTTGCAGGGAGGTGTGGCCATAAAAATCCACTGGTAAGATTTAAGTGCATTTCGGGGCGCCTGGGTGGCTCAGTCGGTTAAGCATCCGCCTTCAGCTCAGGTTATGGTCTCACGGTCTACGGGTTCAAGCCCTGCATTGTGCTCTGTGCTGACAGCTCAGAGCCTGGAGCCTGCTTCAGATTCTGTCTCCTTCTCTCTCTGCCCCTCCCTACTCTCCCTCTGTCTCTCTCTCTCTCTCAAAATAAAATAAAGACATTAAAAAAAAAGATTTAAGTAGATTTCTGCCCGGAGGGAGAGGAAGTTTCTGAGAAAAGATTGGCTTTCCTGGGAGAAGTGAATACAGGAGGCCCGAACCTCCTCCCCTCTGCTTTTCCTTCCTTGAGGCCAAATGATGGTGAATGGTACTGGGCAGCTCTATTGCAACCAAGAGGCCACAAGTGTGAGGACAAAAGAGCAGCAAAAACAGATATGGGCTCCTTGGGCGGCTCAGCCAGTGAAAGTACTCACTCACCTCTAAGCTCGTTACAACAGGAGGAAAACAGCTCTAGAGATGGTTGAGTTTCCTGTTCGGTCTTTTTAATTACTTACAGCTGAAAGCTCTCCTAACAAACGTCTACAGCAAGAAATACACAAAAGGCAGGCATGAGCAGAAGAGGCAGCAGCAGGTTGGGGCTACCCAAACACAAAGCAGGCACCCCACAACTGCTGTGGGAGACGGGGGTCCCGGCTGCGGAGCCCCAACATTACCTATCATCCCAGTGACGTAGCCAGCCTGCCGCAGCACCTCAGCCAAGGTGGTCTCATTGAGCGGAAGACCCCCCACGGAAGTGACTGCAAAGTTGTGCGTGACTCCATTGCGAAGGCCAAGCCGTCCGGTGAGCAGGGAGGCCCTGGAGGGCGAGCAGGTGGAGGCAGCCGCGTGGAAATCCACAAACCTGCACAGAAAGAAAGGTGACCGGGTTCCCTCTATCTACAGAAAGCCAGACCAAGAGAAACCCCATTTCTGCCCAGTTCCCAGGATCTCAGTGCTGGGAAAAGCTCAAAGATCACCCAGTGAGGGGACAGGTAAGGAAAACGAAGCTCAGAGAGGCAACGCAACTAATTCGAGGACACACAGCTAAGTCAAATTGGTTTCATCCAGAATATTTAGTGGATCCTGTTTATCCAAAAATTCCGTATTTTGCAACCATCCCCTCACTAACATCTGTTTGTATCTCTACAATCAATACTCGTGGTCTTTAGCAGTCACTCATGGACATTCCAAGATGTTCCAAAACGTTGTGTTTTCTACCACGCACATCCCTAGCTGAGGCTGAAGAAGGCAGTCGGTCTTCTTGGTTTGGCTCTCATGCTGCAAGCAAATGCCTTTCTTTCCAGAGTCCATTGAGTGCTACAGTTTTCGCATTTTTGTGCTTTCTGTTGGTGATTTTGCTGTTTAAACTGGTCCCCAAGCGTAGGACTGAAGGGCTGCCTACCGCTCCTCAGTGCAAAAACGCTGTGATATGCCTCATGGAGAAAATACAAGTGTTAGATAAGGTTCATTCAGGAATGAGTTACAGGGCGTTGGCCACGAGCTCCATGTTCGTGAATCAAAAATTATACTAAAGGAGACGTCTTTAAACAGAAATGCACATAACACAAGGTTCTGTATGATCTGTTGACAAAAATGTGGCCAGAGAACTCACAGAAATCTAACTCTGTAGGTCCCCTAGAAGCAATGGGTCAGTATTCCGTGATTCAATGTTCACGGTGACTTTTATGGACTATGACAAGAATGACTGTATCTACTACACATTACTGGACGCCCAGCCTTTTTTTAGACACTGTGGAAAAATATTAAAGATGTCTAGCCGGCTTCCTTCCCTCAAGGAATGTGATTAAACTTAATAATGTCGCCACTGACCACGTAAGTCTCCTGACCGGATTATATGAAGTTGATATCATCAAGGGTTCTCAAAGAGCATTGAACCCGAATCTGATCAGACCTCTGGATCTAGTCTTCAGGTTACAGGAAATAGAGCTGATAGAACAAATTAAATGAAACCACAAGGAAAGAATCTAACAAACCACTTGACAACACTCGACAACATTCTACCGCAACTGGTGTCCTGCTTCAAAAAGTCAATATCCGAGCGAAAACTGGCATCGTGGGGAAGATTCTACACTAAAGGACACTGAAGAGATACCCAAATGGAACTCGTGATCCTTGGTTGGATTCCAGTTCATACATGCCAACAGCACATCTGGGGGCTAACTGGGGACACTTGATAGGAGCTGGCTATAAGATGACAGGGGGAGGGGCGGCTGGGTAGCTCAGTTGGTTAAGCGTCCGGCTTCGGCTCAGGTCATGATCCCACGGTTTGTGAGTTCGAGCCCCGCGTCGGCCTCTGTGCTGACGGCTAGGGCCTGGAGCCTGCTTCAGATTCTGTGTCTCCCTCTCTCTCTGACCCTCCCCTGCTCACACTGTCTCTCTCTGTCTCTCAAAAGTAAATTTTAAAATATTTTTTAAAAAAAGATGACATGGGGAGACCATTGTCCATTTTCTGGATTACAGCCACGTCGAGCAATGTTTTTGTTCTTCTCTTCCGGTTGTGTTGGCGTACAGCACGGCGCTCACGGAAGGTGTACAACATAATGATCTGGTACATGTAACTGGGAAACCATCCGGCAAGTCGTTTGGTGAACAGCCGTCATTTCACGCATAGCTATCGTTCTTTTTCCTTGGGATGAGAATTTTTAAGATGTGCTCCCTTAGAAACTTTCGAACATACGGTACTGTGCCGCTCCTGCTAGTCACCGCACTGCGTGTTCCACGCCTAGAGCCGGCTTACCTCGTGACTGGATGTTTGCACCTTTGGACCCCCTTCACCCATTTCCCCCACCCCCACCCCTGGCAACCACCAATCCGTGCTCTGCATCTGGAAGTTCGGGTTTTTTTAGATTCATATAATATTTGTCTTTCTCTGTCTGACTCCTTTTACCTACCATGATGTCCACAAGGCCCACCTATGTTGTCAATCGGCAGATTTCCTTCTTTTTTTAACAACTGAATAATCTTCCATTGTCTATTACATAATAAAATAGACATTTTTTATTACACTTAGAATATATTTTTATTCCATTCAGAAAGTTTTTAGGGGCTCACTTGGTTAAGCTCAGCTGGTTAAGTATCTGGCTCTTGATTTTGGCTCAGGTCATAATCTCACGGGTCTTGAGATGAAGCCCCATGTGAGGGTCTGTGCTGACAGTGTCTCTCTCTCCCTCTGTCTCTGCCCCTCCCCGACCTGCACAAGCATGCACATATGCATGCGCACTCGCTCTCAAAATAAGTAAACTTAAAAAAAGAGAAAGTTTTTATTATATTAAGAATGCTTTTATTCTTTTTTTTTTTTTTTTTTTTTGAGAGAGAGACAGAGAGACAGAGCATGAGCAAGGGAGGGGCAGAGAGAGAGGGAGACACACAATTTGAAGCAGGCTCCAGGCTCTGAGCTGTCAGCACGGAGCCCAACACGGGGCTCGAACTCACAAACCATGAGATCGTGACCTGAGCTAAAGTCCAACGCTTAACAGACTGAGCCACCCAGGTGCCCCAAGAATGTTTTTATTCTTAGAGATTCATGCTACAATGCTTATAAGAAAAGAGCATAATATCTGCACCCTTCAAATGACTCAAAAAAAAAAAAAAAACAACCACAAATACAAACGGCAAAATGCTGCTAAGAGGTGAGTATACTGGTATTAATCCAACTGTCCTTTTCATTTTCCTTTATGTTGGAGATTTTTAATATTAAAACGTAATAATATTTAATATTAAAAGTCACCAAAGGGTGACAGTCTGGAGTGTGGAATGAGCAGAGCAGTGACAGGATGGGTGGCCAGGAGGACAGGCAGTGTAAAGGACGGGTCGGCACCTCAGAACCATGCGCCTCTGGGCTGCCCAGAGCCCGGCGGGTGAGCTCAGCTATCCTGGGCAGAACAAAGCCCGAGGTCCTGGCAGGGACAAGGGACTGGCCCACAGGGACCAGGTCAGCAGAGCGAAGCCGGGCTCAGTCTCCCTTCCTCCTCTCCACATGTGACCCAACCTCACCCAGTGGCTGGGAAGGGGCGGGGGGTGAGAGGGGGAGCTCTAAAGTGCCCCTCTGACCATGTCTAATACTCTAAGATGATTACCTGGCGCACTCTGAAAGCCTGCTCCCCCACAGTCCACCTTTGGGGCCTCTCTCGCCCACTCGCCTTTCGGGCACCAGCGCAGGGGCTTCTGGGTCCTTTTTCAGCTCTGCAGAGTGCCAGCTCCTTCCCAGTGTCACCTGCACCTGGCACCTCTCCCGGATCTTTGCATGGCCTTTCCTCCCCGTTGTGTGTTCTTGCGACGGGGCCTCGCCGCCCAATCATCAGGCGCCCCAGGCACGTACTTGGTCGCACGGATCCCAACCCGAATTACTTGGTTTATTTTTATGTCCTTTCTTTCTGGGCCAACTTCCGTCCACGCAAGCTCCCTGAGAGGAGGGCTTTGCCTATGTCGCTCACTGCTTATCTCCTGCTCCTAAAACTGGGCTCTGTAAATACAGGGTGGAGGGGAGGAAGCAGGAGGGGGATGAGGGAGGAGAAGGGAAGAGAAGGGTCTTTCCTTCCCAGCAACTTCATTGAAAATGTAACCAAACCTCGGGGCACCTGGTGGCTCAGTTGGTTAAGCACCAACTTCAGCTCAGGTCATGATCTCACAATTCATGGGTTCAAGCCCCACATCGGGCTCTGTGCTGACAGGTCAGAGCCTGGAGCCTGCTTTGGATTCTGTGTCTCCCTCTCCCTGCCTCTCCCCTGCTTGTGCTTTGTCTCTCTCTCTCAAAAATAAATATATGTTAAAATTTTTTTAAAAAAGAAAAGCTAACCAAACCTCAAAATAACCATCAAGTGCAGGGTGGGGTGGCGGGTCACCAAAAGTGGCACCTTCCCAATACTTGTGAAGATAACACGCTGACGTGGAGTTTGCTCGCCTAAGTGTCGTGATGTGAAGTGTCATGGAGAGACGTGACATCGGGGACCCCTGCGAAAGCAGGGGATGAGGTCACGGAGGGCAGTCCTGTTTAACAACTCCTCCCCCACCGGCTGCAGAGCCTGTGTCACCACCTGCCTCCACCACTACAGCCTCGGGTCTCCGCCATAACCCCGCACCCGGACTGCAGCAGTCCCCAAGCCCCGTGACAGCAGCTCTGGACCAGGACGGCCACTGGACCAGGCAGCCCGCCTGCCCAGGGGCTTAGACCAGCCCCGGACGCTTGCTTGTTTTCTGTGCCCTCACAGAGGCCAGCCTGGGGCAAGAGAATGGGGAAATGCATACAAATCCCTGCTTCTTGGAGCAGCGATTCTGTCAGAAGACGGGAAGGAGAGGGTTAAAACACAGTGTTTAAAAGGGACTCCACCTGGGGCGCCTGGGTGGCTCAGGGGAGGTGGAGAGGGTCGAGCATCACGACTTCAGGTCACCATCTCACGGTTTGTGAGTTTGAGCCCCGCATCAGGCTCTCTGCTGTGGGCGCAGAGCCTGCTTGGATCCTCTGTTCTCCTCTCTCTCTGCCCCTCCCCTGCTGTGTGCTCCCCCTCTTAAAAATAAACAAAACATACACAAATAAACAAATAAAGGGAACCACGTGCAGCCTCCTCCCGCTTCCAGGACCAGCTGTGCTAAAAAGAAAGCCCAACGAGTCTATAATGTTTTCATGTCCCTCATCCCTCAGAGACACCCTCCAGAGCTACCCCCAGCCTGCTTACAGCGAGCAGGGTCCTGAACACCCTGCCCTTCACCATGACCTTGGCATTTGCAGAGGTGATGGCCCTACAGGGCTATGAGGTCTGCAACCCAGCCGGCAACACAGTGGTTTTCTCTTTTCTTGTTTCTTTCCTTTTTTCTCCCTCTTTTTAAAAACATGAGAAGCACTGGGTGTTATATGGAAACCAATTTAACAATAAACTATTATTTAAAAAAATATGGCTCAGTCGGTTAAGCGTCCAGCTTCGGCTCAAGTCATGATCTCACAGTTCATAGGTTCGAGTCCCAAGTCAGGCTCTGTGCTGACCGCTAGCTCGGAGCCTGGAGCCTGCTTCGGATTCTGTGTCTCCCTCTCTCTCTGACCCTCCTCTGCTCATTCTGTCTCTCTCTCAAAAATAAAATAAAACATTTAAAAATTTTTAATAAATAAATAAACAGTGTGTGTGTGTGTGTGTGTGTGTGTGTGTATGAAATGCCCCAAATAAGTAAATCCGATGAGACAGAAAATCGGGGCTGGAGGGAGAAGGAATGGGGAGAATGTGCTTCCTCGGTGTGGGGCTTCCTTTCAGGATGATGGAAACATTTGTAACTGGATAGAAGGAGGAGTCGTGCGATATTATAAAGGCCCTGTACGTCACTGAGTTGCTCACTTTAAAATGGTTCATTTTATGTCATGTGATTTTCACTTCAATTAAAAAGCAAAACCCAAATCTTGCAGACTAAGAGGAAAACGCCTAGAGAGAATGTCCCAGGTAGGAGAAAAGGCCCATTAACCTGGATATTAAGTCTATAGTTCTTTAGGTGAGAAAATAGTCATTTAACATTTTATTTATTTTTGAGAGAGAGAGAGAGAGAGAAAGCAGGCTCTGTGCTCACAGCAGAGAACCCCAAGTGGGGCTTGAACTCATGAACTGTGAGATCATACCCTGAGCCAAAGTTGGACGGTTAACCAACTGAGCCACCTAGGTGCCCCATTTTTTTTGGTCTTTTAAAAATATAATTAATTTATTTATTTATTTTTAATGTTTTATTTATTTTTAATATTTTATTTATTTTTGAGAGAGAAAGACCGCGCGAGCAGGGGAGGGTCAGAAAGAGAGGGAGACACAGAATCTGAAGCAGGCTCCAGGCTCTGAGCTAGCTGTCAGCACAGAGCCCCACGCGGGGCTCGAACCCACGAATCGTGAGATCATGAACTGAACCGAAGTCCGGTGCTTAACCGACTGAGCCACCCAGGTGCCCCTTTGTCTTTTTTTTTTTTTTTTAATGTTTGTTTATTTTTGAGAGAGAGACAGAGAACAAGCAGGAGAGAGTCAGAGAGAGACGGAGACCCAGAATCTGAAGCGGGCTCCAGGCTCTGAGCTGTCAGCATAGAGCCCGACACGAGGCTCAAACCCACAAACTGTGAGATCATGACTGGATCCAAGGCTGGATGCTCAGTCGACTGAGCCACCCAGGCGCCCGGAGAAAATACTCATTGAAAACTAAGGCGGTGATCTATCATTTCATTCCTTTTATTCCCAAAACAATGACAAGCAGCAAGCAGGGGCAGACCTGTGACAGGTGCTAAGGAAACAAAGGTCCAGTCTCTGTCTGCAATGACCATACAGTTTAGTTTCTGAACAAAAGCCCTATGAGGTAATTTCTACTTTACTAGGATTGGTTATCAGCACTTAGTGCTAACTGTGGCCACCGCCCTTTACCTGCGTTAACTTCCTAACACAGTAGCCTTGGGATGTGCTATTGTAAGGACTCCCATTATAGACGGGGAAACTGAGGCAGTCAGACACGGGAGAGACGCAGTGAGTCCCCAGGCATTCTGCCCCACCCCTGCCCTCAGCCCTACCCCATGCAGCCAAGTACCCAAGGGCGGTCTTTCAACTCATACCGGCCCAATTCCAAATCCCACACGGGTGCCATTTAACCACACCGCCTCCACCAGGAAATCACAGCGTGGCTGGAGAGCCAGAGGATAGGGGCCAGGGGACATCTGTCCAGGGCGGAGGAGACAAAGTGAGGTGTTCACGCAGAGAGGAAACGTGCCCAGTCCCCCAGCCCCAGGGTGAGGGAGGTGGCACAGCGCGCTGGCACAAGAGGCTTTGAGACTTCATCATCCAAAGAGGCCTGGGGCGTGGGCACACACGGGCACACACATGTCACAACGCAGCCGACAGCATTTCTCAAGAGTTTCTTGAGAAAAGATGATAAAACCCTGATAGGATTAATTCAGGTTTGGCCCGGGTGTTTGCCAATCCTGATAACTTGCAAGAGAAAACCTGGGCACGGGGGCATATGGTCTCGCTGGAGTCCTGCCTGGAGACAGGAGGCTGCGTGCAACAGCCCCGGGGGGCTCCTGAGCGAGCCAGCGTTGTGGGAACTGGTGTTTCTGGAAAGAACAGTAATCTGCTGGGTGTCCTCTGCTCCAGACACCCTCGCCCACACCAGCTGGTTCCCACAGCCTCCACCCCCAGGAGGTGGGGGATTCCCGAACATTCAAGGCAACAAATGGCAGAGAAGGAGCAGGGACCCAGCACTGGGAGATTCTAGAAGCACAGGCCCAGTCCTGCAGGCACTCTAGGGAGCAGGCTGTGGGACGCCTTCCTCTGACACAATGAGGGCACGGAAGGTGTGTGCCCCGACACGCACCGTTGGCACCATGGGTGCTTGGCCAGGTGTCTCTCTCCAGGCCTTGGGGAGCCCGGGAGGAAGCATTTGCCATCTCTGCCATTTCCCCTAGGTGCGCATTTCCAAGGCACACCTTCAAGCATCCCCACCTGCCAGACCTACTGGGGCCACAAAGGTCCTGGATGGGGGGTGGGAGGCAGCCAGCAACTCCTACTCTTAGAACTACTCCAAGCCAAGTTCCACCTTGCAGACCACACCTTTGCTCCCAAGACAAACGTTCATCTCTCCCCAGCCTGTTCCGCTGTCCTCCTCCCAATGAGATCAGAGCGTGGGACCCTCCAGGCCCACGGTCCTAACTGCCCCTCATCAAAATTCTGACGCCTCACAGCAAATGCTTATAAAGCACTTCCTGTAATCCGGGCACTTGCATCCTCGGAGTCAAGAGCATCTGCTGCCCTTGGATCCCTTCTGGGTCAAAACTGCACCTTCTAGAAGCTCCACACGGGCTGGTCCAGGCCTGTGGCTGTCATCTCGTTAACACAGCGAAAGCAGACGCACAATTTGCAGGGCCCTGTGCAGAGGAAGACGAGGGAGCCCTTGTTCGAGACTGGCTAAGCATTTCAAGATGGCGACGCCAGCGCTTGAAAGCAAGAGAGGGGCCCTCCGGAAGCAGGAGCCCAGTGTGGCTGCACAGGTCACCCGCCCACAAAGCTGGCCCTCCCGTCTCTAACTCCAGTCCCCTCTAGGGCCGCTGGGCAAGAAGAGAAAGGCCCACGAGGCTCAGGCCCCAGACATGGCTCCCATGTACCACATGGTGGTTTGGTTTGCCTGTCTCGGCAAGTTTATCCACTTCTGCTTTAGATGTGACCCGCACACCTGCTCTCTCCTTCCAGTCGTCCCCACCTCAGTAAACAGCCCTACCTTCCCCTCAGTTACTTCATCCGAAGGAGTCAGCCTGGTGCCTCTCTTCTCCTCCCCCTCGACAGCCAAACTACTAGCACATTCTTTTTTTTTTTTTTTTAATTTTTTTTTTTTTTACTGCTTATTTATTTTAGAGAGGGAAAGAGATAGCATGAGCAGGGAAGGGTCAGAGAGAGAGGGAGATACAGAATCTGAAGCAGGCTCCAGGCTCTGAGTTAGCTGTCAGCACAGAGCCTGACACGGGGCTTGAACCCACGAACCGTGAGATCATGACCTGAACCAAAGCCGGCCGCTCAACAGACTGAGCCACCCAGGCGCCCCTACTAGCACATTCTTGAAAGGACTCCTTCTTCCAACTATATCCAGAATGTATCCATTTCTCTCCACCTACCTGCTAACACCCTAGTCCAAGCTACTATCATCTTGCACCCAGACCACCACCATTGTCCGTCTTGTCTTCCCCGGGGCCACCAGGTGGTACAACCCCACGGGATGCCGTTCAGATTTCTGTCCGGAGTTGAGCAGTGCATGATCTGCCCAACCCCGCTCCCCACTTCCATTCCTTCCCTCAATTCTCCCTCCCGCCCCCTTTCCCACGGGGCAGCTGAAGTAACTTCAAAAACTGTTTATCAACTAACATTAAATCCTGGCTGGAAACCCTCTTATGGGTTCTCACCGCAGTTGGAGTAGATCCAAGGTCCTTTTCATGGTCTGCAGGGTCTCCGTCAGAGCTGCCCAGCCTGGAGCTGGAGCACACAGAAAGGGCCAAATGGGTCACAGGTTTTCCAAGATGGGGTTCCTCTCGGCCCCAGGGGCAGCTCGATGGGGCCCCGGGCACCGTTCCGGGGAAAGCAGTCTCCTGAGAGCACATGCAGACAGTCCATGGGGTAGGGTGCCAGGCTCGTGGGGCAGGGTGCCCAGCTCGTCCCCTCCGCCAGGAGCCTCGGGGCAGGGGGAGCTTGCTGGGGGAGCGCAGGGCGGAACCCACAGTCCTTTCTAGCAGGTAGCTCACACTTCAGCAGAGCATCGAGACTTGTGGATAAGAAGGCAAAATAAGACGGGCCCCATCTGAGAAGTACACAGAAAGTGTCACGAGAGGCAGAGGGATAGTGATAGGAAGAAAAACATGGGGACAAACAAGGCTGGGTTAAATCCCAGCCTCCCCTCCTTCTGGTGTGAGACTAGACAGATAACGTAATCTAGGCCTCAGTATCTTATTCTGCAAAATGGGCATCACGCACCTACGTCACCAGCTCGTTTGAGGGGTTCAGAGGGATGATGGGCACAAATCACCCAGCAGAGCTCCAGGTAGAGGGAAGAAAGAGAGCACCCTGGGTACCCAGGAGAGCAGGTGGGCGGGGCCCCAGTAGGTGGGACTCCAGGGAGGTGTGACACTTGTGCAGGCATCCTATTCGCTGCCACCCGTATGTCACACGTCACCTCGGCCTCAGCGTGCACAGAACAAAGCTCAGAGACCTTCCTCCAAGACCCCGCGTCTGCCTCCCTCCCAGTAAACCCCTTCGAGTCTCTCTGTCACCTCCCCCCTCTTTCAGCAACTCCCATTCCAAACGATGCCACCCAAGACCAATAATACGGCTGTGGTCCTTCACTGGAACTGCTTCAGCGACCTTCCAAGACACCAGGCTCACTCTCTCCAGCCCATGCCAGCCTGCCAGCGGGTCATGCCATCCCTGGACCCCAAGTCTCCAGTGACTTCCTTCTGTGTGACCACCACAAACAACCCACCACACTCTTCAGCCTTCGAGGTCATCGCTGCCTGATGTGGGTTGAAGTGTGTCCCCCAAAAAGACACGTTGAAGATCTAAGCCCCATCCCCCCAGAACGTGACCTTATTTGACAGTTACATTGAGGATGTAAGTAGCTAAGGTGAGATCATGCTGGATTAGGGGGAGTCCTTAACCTCACATATCCTTCCGAGAGGAAGGTGACGCATGAAGACACAGACACACAGAGAGAAGGTGGTCACGTGGTGACAAAGGCAAGGGTTGGAGTTCTGGCCACTGGCTACCAGAAGCTGGAGGAGGCAAGGAAGGAAATTATCCCCGAGACAGAGGGGACGCAGGGCTTTACCTGCACCGTCATTTTCCCCTTCCAGCCTCTGGAACTGTGAGCGAATACATCCCTGTTGTTTTCTTTTTCTTAATTTAATTTTTAATGCCTGTTCATTTTTTGAGAGAGAAGGGGAGAGCATGAGCAGGGGAGGGGCAAAGAGAGAGCGGGGCAGAGGATCCGAAGCGGTCTCTGTGCTGACAGCAGTGAGCCCTGTGTGGGGCTCGAACTCCCGAACCGTGAGATCATGACCTGAGCCGAAGCTGGACCCTTCACCCAGGTGCCCCAAGTTCCTGTTGTTTAAAGCCATTCGGTTTGTCGTACTTGGTTAAGGCAGTTCCAGAACATGAAAACACCACCCTAGGGAGCCTAGAACGTCAGGCATCCCTCCCTCCGGCACCCCGCACTCGCGTCTCTCCAACTCAGCACCCCAACGTGCTGCACCTCAGCCCAGGGAGCTTGACCTTTCTTCTTGCCCTTCCACAGTCCTACCTATCCTCCATGAGCTGGCAGTGGCATGATCTTGCCTCCCCCCAACCCCCCGTCCCCGGAAGGATGAGCCTGGACTTTGATTCCGGAGCCCGTGAAACTTCCTTGCAGTCTTTTCGTGTCTGAGTGTAAACATGCATCTGACGGTGTCTGCACTGGACCAGCGTGGCCATCAGCAGTGTTCCACTGACCCACCCCTTCCCCGTGACTCCTATGCTCATGCCCCCTCCCTGCCCCCCACACCCTCCCCCCCCCCCCCCCCCCCCCCCCCCCCCCCGCCCCAACATGGGCACAAGACCCTGCCGTGGGCTAAACGGAGTAGCACCACATCACATCCTCAAGGACCATGACCCAGGCAGGGCTTGTCGGGATCCAACTGGAACTTTCTGAACCAGACAGTCACGAATAGCTCTCTCATTCCCTTTGAACCTCAAGTTATGAGAATGGAGGGCAAGGGCCACATCTCCCATACTGTGGAGGAGCCTGGAAAAATCTACAGCAGGCTCAGAACCCTGGCACAAGAGAATCTCTAGAGACATAGGTGGATGAACAAAAGCGACGCCCTTATGTGCCTGGGCAGGCTGAGCGGGGCTGCTGCTGCTTACGACCAGAGAGGAGTCCTGGCTTTCACAGTGCGGGTGAAATAGGATAGGAGCCCAGAATATTCCAGGGAGCAACACGAAGCCCTGCCTACCATTCAGTACGGGAGTGGATAATCCCAGCGTGTGAGAGAGCTCTGGGACTCTGGGCACAGGGTGTTCCCAAAGCACCCACGGAGGGTGTAGACGTGTGCCAGGGAAGCGAGCGCATCTCCAAAGAAGCCACGCATGAACTTAAAGTATAAATAGGCATTAACTCTGTTTATGTGCGTCTTATCATAATAAAAATAGCTGTCATTTACCACACGCCTGCCACCCTAATCATATCACATATGTTAGTTCAAATCACTAGGATTCCCCATTTTACAGATAACGGAGATGAGGCAGAGAGAGCTTTCCCAAGACCATACTGCTGGCGGATGCACCTTGCTCTGTCCAATCACCGTACTACATGGATGACGGCAGACCCCCTATATTTGGGAAATGACAGAGCTAGAAGTTGAACCTAAGCCTGCCCACCCACCATCCCAAGCTCCTTCTATTCCCCTTCCATCTGAGACAAGGCTGGCTGGAGCTGGGCCAATCCAGAGGTCAGTAGGGTAAATCCAGAGGGAATTACCTTCAGCGACGTGACTAGTCTTGGGCCAGGGAGGTCCCAACACTCATCCTTGGTGATGCCAGCCCCATGAGCCTGACTCACACCCACACAAACCATGTGAGCCCAAGGGAGACTTCGGAATGGCCGTCTCCCCACTGACTGCCAGGGATGTACCAGGAATCAAAGCATGCATGTGGTCAACAAGTTTTCTTCTTGTGCATGAATTACAGGGGAAATCAGAATCCAAAGTTTGCCTCGGTGAGTGTGGAGTTAATTAATGCTAAGAGAATTCCAGTGGACCACTGAAAAACCCTTCAGTTTGCTAAGCTTAGGGAACTTCTGTCCTCTGTAGACTGGGCTTTCCCAGTGGGTCTGGGAGGCACAGAGGCTATTTGTTGGCCGCCATTTTCCTTTTCCCTGGCGCTATGGACTGAATGTTTGTGTTGAGGCCCTAACTTCTAATATGACAGTATTTGCAGGCCAGGGTATTGGATGGTAACTGGGTTTAGATGAGGTCTTGAGGGTAGAGCCTCTATGATAGGATTAGTGTCCTCATAAGAAGGGGAAGGTACCAGAGAGCGAGCTCTGTCCCCTCCACGTTAGACACGGCGAGAGGGTGGCCATCTGCAAGCCACGAAGAGGGTCCTCAGCAGAACCTGACCGTGCTGGCCACCTGATCTCGGACTTCATAGCCTCCAGAACGGTGAAAAATAATTCCTACTGTTTCAGCCACACAGTCTGTTGTATTTGTTACCTAGCCTGACTGACCAGTACATGTGGGCGGAACCAGAAACACATTGTCTATACGCTGTCCCTGCCTGCTTGTCTTTAACAACTGTCCTCGGGTTGGTCTCTCCTTCAACATGCAACACCACGCTCATGGGAACAACCATAGCACATTTCTACAGCAAATATAATTTCAAGTCCGCCCCTCCCCCCAGACCGTAGGTTCTGTGAGGACAGGGTTAGAGCTGCAAGTCCAGCCTCAAGCGGGGGGCCCCGGTGTCATGGAGCCACCCCAGCAAAATCTGGTGAGTGAGCAGACAAAACTGGAAGAGGTTATCTGACTGGAAGGAATACATTCATCCATTTTTCACAAAATCCCTTAAGCTGATGCTTTTTATGGTTCAAACCTTCCCTCGCCTTGCGTTCAAGAGCGCAGCTCAACTCTCAGAAACAATCTTATCTCCTTTCTTTCCGAGTCTTTGGCTCTAGAGCCCTGACCGTGCCCTCGCCTCCCCCCACCCAAAGAGCCAATGACATCCCAGGCTGCCCAATGAACTGACCTGCACGCCACCTTTCCCCTCTCCCGGCCTCTGTCTCCGTGTGGCAGAGGCTAGTTAATAAGCGATAAAATGGTCTTTGCTATTTGGAAAGCCTCTTTTGTTTTCCCCCAAATCCATCTGGGCAGGCTCAAGCCAGTTCACCAACAGGGGTCCTAATTAAAGTCTGAAAATACATTGTAACGGGAAGCTGGAAACACGGCGCCAGACATTACAGCAGCCTGTTAACAGGAAAATCAACGCAAATTAAGACGCAGCCAGACAGAAGCCAAAGAACTTGCCATGGCATAAATTACGTGTATTAGAATCAGAGAACGTTAGTACTGGAAACACGGCTGCGAAAGCCTTGGAGAGACAGAACATTGCGAAGTTAAGCGTGTCCAGCCTTCATTTGTGAGGAATTTAAGCTAGAGGGTGAGGCCGTCTGTGTAACTCTCTAAATGGCTGTGTGCCTGGAATAAAGGCTATCTTTGCTCCATTCATAATTTAAAGTCGTGGCAGCGGAAATAGGTTTTAAAAATTATTTGCTGTGGCCTTTGTGCGTAGAGGGATGGGGCAGGAGGGGAGACCTGGAAAAACACCAGCGCAGCTCGGCCTCCTGCAGCGCTCAGAAAACCATCAGGCGGGGTCCCCGGGGTAACGGATGTGCAGGCCCTTTGCAAACTATGAGCAAATGTGGCAGCAGAGAGTGAACTTGGTGTGTTTTGTTTACTCTTCCATCCATCCATCCATCCGTCCATCCATCCTTCCTTCCATCCTTCCTTCCATCCATCCTTCCTTCCATCCTTCCTTCCATCCTTCCTTCCATCCATCCTTCCATCCATCCACTCATACCCCTCTTCTTCTCAAAAACAGCTTCCCAACAGCCGAGCTTGATATGATCCTTGGCAATTTCCCCCTTTCCCTTCACATTCTTGTGGACATGTGCACATTCATGCTCAAGGAAGGACACACACAAGGCTGGCATCTCATGCCTCCTAGATCGGACACTTCTCCCCACTGTCATAACCCTGGGCCATGCCAGCCTGGAGGTGCCTGCAATCTGCCCCCTGCCTTCCCAGCTGCCAGTGTGGGCCACTCCCTAGTAAGCCAGAGCAATCCATCTCGAATGCAGGCTGAGAATCACAGTCCTCAGGGCTCCCACTGCCTCCAGGACCAAGTCCGAACACTTGAACATGCATGTGAGGCCCCTCACCGGTGGCCACGTCCATTGGTCCAGGCTCACACTCCCTGTTCCAGCCACATTCAACCACTGGAATGGCAGCCCCAGGAGAGTGAGGGCTTCTGGTTGTTTGGATCATGGATGCGTTCCTGGCACTGAGGACAGTGCCTGGGGGAGCCTCCAGGAATATCTGTCCAGTGAAAAGGCACCTTTCAGTGCTGAGTCTTTGCCCATGCTTTCCCCTCCACCCACAGCATGCTTTCCTCCCCCTTCATCTGGCTAATTCCCTACCCATCTTTAAGGTTCTCAACAGTGAGACCCCTTCTCAAGTTCCTAGGGGCTTCCCTCTGGAGAAATGGCCTCTTTCTCCCTGCAGCCCTGGGGACTATCTTTAACATGCTTCTGGCTCTGGGCTCTAGCATCCAAAAGGCAAGAAAACCCCGTCTGGACCTTTTTCACTCTTGATTGTTACCAAGGGATGAGAAATGAGCTAATTCCATCCCAGAGGATTCGAATTCAGTCCCAACCAATCCAGGTTATTAAAATCCTGGGACAAGGGATGGGATGTATGGGGCTCCTGCTCACAGCACATTTCCTTTCTGTATTCTAATACGTTTTAAAAATAAGTTTTAAGGGGTGCCTGGGTGGCTCAGTCGGTTAAGCGTCCAGCTTCGGCTCAGGTCAGATCTCACATTCGTGGGTTCGAGCCCCGCATCAGGCTCTGTGCTGACAGCTAGCTCAGAGCCTGGAGCCTGCTTCCGGTTCTGTGTCTCCTTCTCTCTCTGTTTCTCCACCTCTTATGCTCTTTCTCTCTCTGTATCAAAAATAAATAAAGCATAAAAAAATAAGTTTAAGTTTATTTATTTATTTATTGAGAGAGAGAGAGGTAGGCAGGGTGGGGTAGAGAGAGAGGGACAGAGAGAGAGAATCCCAAGCAGGCTCTGCACTGTCCGCACAGAGCCCCATGCAGGGCGCGAACTCACGAACTGGAGACCATGACCTGAGCTGAAATCAAGTGTCGGACACTTAACTGATGGAGCCCCCCCCCAACTTCTGTATTCTAAAGCCTGCTTTTCCTGTCTTATTCCCCACCCGGTAGGAAGCCTCTTAGGGCACAGCTGGCTGGGCTCTTCCAGCATTTGCCCTACAACCTGCTCTGTGCAGAGATTCCTTCTCAAATGACTGTAGTTGGGAGATTTAAAAGAAGAACGACTCATAGCCGCTGGACAGGCAAGTTTGAACTTGCAGTTGGCACCAGAGCCTTCAGTGGCTTTCCTCTAAGATTGGGTGCTATCTAGACGAGGCTCAACCCTGCAGCACCTTTCATGGGCTTCACCTTGGCCCAGTGGGGAGGTGGGCATTGCATGATTTTACGTCCATTGGACCTACCTACCAAGGTCAAAGATGTGAAATTGTCTGTCTCGTGACACTGAGCAAGTTCTCAAAGTTAGTGGTGAAGGTCACAGGACCTTGAAGGACAAGAGGCTGTCTTCCTCAACCCAGAGTCTGAATTACTCTTTGGGGAACGGAGATGAAGCCAGAAGGAGGCTGCACAGCGGGGATGGAATCTTTCTCTTACTAACAGAAGTCTCCCCCAGAACGCTCTTTCTAGCCAAGCTCTGTGAAGACCTCATTACCATCCCCTGCAGCTGTGCGTGCCAACCTCGCTCTCGGCTTCCCTGAAATTGCTGCAAAACCCCAAAGGCAGCAGGATAGCTGGAAAAAGAACAAAACAGAAACAAACACACACCTGAGGCATAACAGGGTGGATGAATGTACAAAACCAATGGTGGAACGGAAGTCACACGAGGTGTTTGACTGAACTGACAGATCAATTCATTCCTCGCCCAGGCCCTTTCTAGAAACAGACAGAAGCCCCTGGGAGCCCCTGCCCTTCCAGTGGTGGATACGGATCATTGATTCCTAGCTCAGCCGCTGCCTGCACTCAGCAGCAGCACTGGCTCAACTCAGGTGACACTGGGGGCAGAGAAGGACTGCAGCAGGAGGGGAAGGAACCAAGGGGCACGAGTAACGTTCTGCAGGTCGATCAGCACAAGTGAATGTAGCTAAAGTACTCTGTCAACCTCGCTTCAGAGCCACCTCGGGAGACCCTCTATGTGAGCGGCCCGTATCTGGGCTTAGCTGGCTGGTCCCACTTCCGTGTAGAGACCCATGGGTCATGACCTCGCAGGTGCTCAAACCCCAGTCTGGACCCCCAAAGCCACTGCTGGAGTCCAGTCACCAGCCAGGAGGTGGATGCAAGTTACCGCTCACGCTCAGAATTATCAGGAAATAGTTGCTGGTTCATCCCAAGGTGAGCCAGCATTGGCCTTCCCCGGGCACGGGGCAGACAAGAACCACGCTAGTGTTGCGTGATCAAGGTTGTTCTCGGGCTTCTCATAACGCTTTCAACGATTCAACTTACCTTCAGAGTTAACTCTCTGCCAGAAAAGCTGGAGGAGATGCCAATGAAACACAATTTTTATCTCCTTTTTAAAGTGTGAGTGATTCCTTCCTCTAGCCCACCTGGCAATGCAAGTCGCCTTGGGCTCCCTTTTTCTAGTTGTTTGAAAGGCTGAAGTGTTGGCTGATTACTAAGTCCGTGGCCTTTTCATTTGAATTCCAACATTTCTATCTTCCTTGGGTTATCTTATCATTAAATCTTCAAATGTTCAACAGCATGGCTCGGCTCCGATTTGCACGGAACAGTGACAAAGCGTCCAGGCCACCAGGTCAAGGGCAGAAGGTACTGTCTGTGGAACCTACCGACAGGTGCCGGGGGCCCGGCCGCCTCACCGTGCACACGTGGACTGTCACTGAACACTAGGGAGTCCCAAACAGCAATGTCCTCTGATAAAGAGACATTTGCTGCTTTCTGCTGACTTTCAGGGTCTTTTTGTTTTTTCACAAATAATTTATCATTGTTTTTAACACGGTGGCTTTGCACAGTAAAAACATTTCACTTGTCTCTGGGCCTCAGTTTCCCCCTCTGTGATACGTGACGAGGATGCTCTGTGACCTGAGCGCCCACGAATGAGGCAGTTCTGCTATAAACCTGACGACGGAGGGCTTTCAGGCCACGATCCCTCATCTCCCTCTACGTAAACAGAAGTTATGAAATCTGCAAAGGAAGCAAACAAAATTGTGGCACTAACAGTTCTGCCTTTTCTCCCCCAAGAAATCCTTTCATTCTACAGCACTGATGACCTCACAGTTACGCTGTGAATGGTGCCCGATCTGTCCACAAATTTGGCAAATCGCATCTACCATAACCAAGTGGGGAAAAAACATATCTACTATTGGTGCGTGCTGGTGGGGAAGTGTTATGGGGCCATTGAAGTGCTGCCTGGACGACTTGGTCTAGGACAGAACAGAATCAAGCAGATCCCCGGAGGACCGCCAAGTTGGGGAAGTGGCTTGACCTTGACTTCCTCACCCGTGACAGAAGAGAAACATCAAGTGGTGGCCAGAATTAAATAGGGTGATGCCCAGAGCCTGGCGCCTTGCATTTGCTGAGCACAGGTTGGCTATGACTACACTGCTGTGTTTGATTCCACCCCAGAGATTGGCTCAGTCTATATGGTCCCCATAGAGATTAACAGGATTTGTTTGTCTCTGGCACCCACTCCTCCTTCCACAATTTATCACTTAGACCTTTCACTAAGTGAGTAGCCCATTCACATCGACAATTCAAATGGTTATTATTTCTAATCCCAATACCAACAATAACCATAGTTAACATCTATCTATGTCTATTGGGTGCCAGGCTCTGTGCTGACTGCCTACCTGGATTACTGAATTTAATCCCCACGCTATCCTTGAAGCTGGGTCTACCATTGACCCCCTTTAACGGAAGAGGAAAGCAAAGCTCTGAGGGTCCAGAGTCACACAGATGAAAAGTGATAGAGTCGGGATTTGAACCCAAGCCATCTGGCTCCAGAGTCTGACTCCTTTCCTCCCCTCTCCTCCTCCCTTCCCCCTTTCTTTTGAGAGAGAGCACAAGCAGGGGAGAGGAGCAGAGAGAGACAGAGAATCTGAGAAGCTGAGCCAAGGTCACATTGGATTAGGATGGGCCTGAGAGCACTGGCTGGTGGCCTCATGAGCAGAGGGGGGTGCAGATGTGCCGTGGGGAGAGCGCCACGGAACAGTAGCGGCAGGGAAAAGAGTGATGTAACCACAAACCAAGGAGGCCAAGGACTGCCCGCAGCCACCAGAAGCGAGAGAGGCAAGGCGCCGATGGCCCCCCCACCCCACCCCCCGAGCTTCCAGAAGGAACCAGCCTTGCCGTCACCTTGACTCAGGACTTCTAGCCTTTTGAACTGTGAGAAAGTAAGTGTGAATGGCCGAAGGCTGACAGTGATTTGTTGCGGGGTCCTAGGGCAATGACACCCTAAGAGGAAAAGGGACTTTCTCTGGTCACCCGGGGACCCTCTTTGGCAATAGGACTTCTTGTCTGAAAGTCGTGTTTCCCCACTGGCCGTGAGTAGGCAGGGGAAGAAGCCGGCGATGAATCAACCCCCCGCCTCACAGGAAACCTGCTTTCCTGTCAACAAGGCGCAGATAGAAAAGCTGCCCACGTCGGGCCAGAGGGCCGTCCGCCCGGCCCCCGTCGCAAGGCCCAAATGGGGAGCATATTTTCATAAAGGGAAGAAAAAAATAGGAGAGCCCACCGAGCCGTGTTTGCATCTGGTTTCTGTTCAGGATGGGAGCGTGCGGGTGGGGACAGCTCATAAGGAGAATGTCTTGGCCTCAGAAATCTCGGTTTAAATAAGAGGCCAGATATTTCCCCACAAACCCACTAAAAGCAGAAGCTCTTAAGGATTCGGTAATCTGGTTCCCTTTGAAATCTGGTAAATGCTAAGGATTAAATCTCTCTCCAGAAAAAAAAAAATTCCAACATGCAAAATTTGGGGTGACATTTCAAGGTATCTTGGACTTCTTTTTTAAAAAATTCTTTTAATGTTTATTTATTTTTGAGAGAGAGAGAGAGAGAAAACACAAGTGGGGGAGGGGCAGAGAGAGGCAGACACAAAGTCCGAAGAAGGTTCCAGGCTCCAAGATGTCAGCACAGAGCCTGATATGGGGCTCAAACCCGTGAACCGTGAGATCATGACCTGAGTCGAAGTCGGATGCTTCACCAACTGAGCCACCCAAATGCCCCAAACTTCTTTTTTTTTTAATGTTTATCTATTTTTAAGAGAAAGAGAGACAGAGAGCAAGCAGGGGAGGGGCAGAGAGAGACAGAAACAGAATCCAAACAGGCTCCAGGCTCTGAGCTGTCAGCCCAGAGCCCAATGCTGGGGCTCAAACCCACGAACTGTGAGACCATGCCCTGAGCCGAAGCCTGACACAACCGACTAAGCAACCCTAGTGCTCTGGTATCTTGAACTTCAAAAGCCCATGCATTGATGAACAATTATATATAAATTGCCTACTATGCACCAGGCACTATGCTCTGTGCTAGGAATACCAGTGGGGAAGAAGACACAAGGCATTTTTCGTCCCAAAGGCCAAAGCTAGAAGGGGGGTGGTGTGCATGAATGTCCTGTGGCTGCCACAGCAGATTACCAGAACCCGGAGGCTGAAAATGACAGAGATGTGTTCTGTCACAGTTCAAGAGGCCGGAAGTCTGAAACCAAGATGGAGGCTCAGAAGAGAACCTGACCTGTGCTCCCTTCTGGCTTCTTGTGGTTGCCACCAACCCCTGGCATTCTCGGCTTGCAGACCCAGCACTCTGTTCCTGTGTCTTCACATCACCTCTTCTGGGTGTCTCTCTGTGTCCTCTCCTCTTCTCGTAAGGACACAAGTCATTGGATTTGGGACCCAGCCTCCCTGGACGGGGGTATCATTAAGACCCATAATAAGTTACGTTTGCAAAGTCCCATGTTTCCAAATGAGGTCCTGTTCTGAGGTTCCAGGTGGGCATGACTGGGGGGAGCACACTCTTTAACCCAGCACGGGGCGGGGGGGGAGGGTGAGACAGGGAAGCAATCACGGTGAGAGCAGCAAAAGAGGTAGCAAGGAGCCCATGCAGCGTCCAGGAAAGCGTGCTCCAGGACCTCCTGGGGCACCGGGGGCCCAGATGGTGAGCAGAAACTAACGAAGCAGAGGAAGTGGGAAGTAAAGCCGGAAGATGGCATCACACAGGTGAGGTCCAGACGGAAGGGGGCAGCAGGTGCCCAGAGGGGCCGTGCAGAGAGCCTGCGAGGAGGATGGGCTGGTCTTGTAAGCCGCTGTCCAGAGTGTAGACTGTATCCCTGGTGTACACTGTATCCCTGGGGCCATTAAATGCCTTTGAAGGATTGGAAACAGAGTATTTCTAGAAATTTCATTTTGGCTGAGGTGAGGTGGGTGGGCTGGAGTGGGTGAGACCAGAGGCGGGGACCCCCAAGGGTATATGTCTCCGGGGGAGCTCTGAGCTCGAGGATGCAAGTGGCTCAAAGTCTGTGGAGATGCCTCGCACGCTGTTCTAACCGGCTCGCGGGGAGGATTTCCGCTGAACTCAACAGGGGGGTTTAATGCAGAGCAAGCGGATCCGAGCTGGACAGTCGGACAGCTGTCAGCCCAAGATGAACACCCAAAAGTCTGAACGCTCTGGGGCTCCTGGGTGGCTCGGTCAGTTGAGCATCCAACTTTGAGCTCAGGTCATGATCTCGTGGTTCGTGGGTTTGAGCCCCACATCAGGCTCACTGCTGTCAGCACAGATAGGAAACTCTGTACCCACCCCCTCTCTCTGCCCATCCTCCGCTCATGCTCACTTGCTTTCTCTCTCTCTCAAAAATAAAATAAACATTAAAACAAAAAGATTCTTTCCCTCCCTCTGCCCCCCTCCTCCTCGGTTCATGCTCTTCTCTCTAAAATAATAAAATGAATTGAAATGAAATGAAATAAAATCAGGGGTGCCTGGGTGGCTCAGTTGATTAAGCATCCAACCTCAGCTCACGTCAGGATCTCGAGGTCTGTGGGTTCAAGCCCCACGTTGGGCTTTGTGCTGACAGCTCAGAGCCTGGAATCTGCTTCGGATTCTGTGTCTCCCTCTCTCTCTGTCCTTCCCCTGCTCATGCTATGTCTCTCTCTCTCTCAAAAATAAATAAACATTAAAAATTTTTTAAATAAAATAAAGAAAAGGAATAGAATGGAAAGGAAAGGGAAGGGAAGGGGAGGAAAGGAAAGGAAAGGAAAGGAAAGGAAAGGAAAGGAAAGGAAAGGAAAGGAAAGGAAAGGAAAGGAAAGGAAAGGAAAGGAAAGGAAAGGGAAGGGAAGGGAAGGGAAGGGAAGGGAAGGGAAGGAAAGGAAAGGAAAAGAAAGGAAAGGAAAAATTCTGAATGCTCAAATACATGTTCTCTTTCCAAGCAGGCAAAGAGCTTATAAACATCCCAACCCAGTAAGACGCACATGCCCCTGTCTCTCAAATATAAATAAAAAATATTAAAATAAAAAACTTTTTAAGATGCACATGCCCTTCCCTTTAATGGCCCTTGGAGTTAAGTTCACCCTGATGTGGACCAGGAAGGCCTATCTACTCACAGTGAAATCATCCTAATCTCGTGTGCCTGACTCATCACTCTTCAAAGGTCACCTTCTCCCAGGAGCCACCAGGCTAGGTACACGCCTTCTCCAAAGACACTCCTGATGCAGGCTTGTGTTCTAGACTGTCGTGCCGACTTTCTGTGTAACTTGCCGGCTCTACCAGACTATAGGTTCCAGATGTATCTTGTTTACCTCTGTACTCCCAGCTCACACGCGTGCGCGCGCGCGCACACACACACACACACACACACCCTGAATCTTATCAGATAGATGAATGGATGGATTTCTTCAAGACGCCATATTGGCTTCAAACCAAATCAGCCCATCAATTAATGAAGTCAACGGGGACCCATCAATTGTTCAAGTGCTTTATGCTGTCCCCTCCCCCAGCAAGAGTCCGGCATCCACGAGACTCACCTCATTCCTTCTGCGGCCATCTTATCAAGGTTGGCAGTGTCCTTCGTTTCTGCCCAGTTTGCTCCCAGGTCACCCCACCCCATGTCATCTGCCAGAATGATCACGAAGTTCGGCTTCTGGCCTCTTGTGTCCCCGCTGCAGCAAAAATCCACAAGAGGATAAAGACCTCCCAAGAAAGTCGCCCCCATGAAGAGGACCTTTAGGAAAAGCCAGCCCATGGTGAGGAGGCGGGGGGCAAGACTGTCTGTGGGCCGATTTTTCCAAGAGCTTCCTTCTGCTCACTTTCAGTGCAGGGACTGTCTGTGCAAGGAGACACTGGTGGTGGTGGTCGTGTTGGTGGTGGCACCTATACGGATGCTGGGGCTGCGGAATGAGCCCCCCGCCTGGCTTGCTAATTCAAGAGAGTCAGGGAATTTGCCACCCCGAATTTGGATTGCCTCCTACAGCTCCGAGAGCCGCCTGGGACCAGCCACGTGCGGCAATCAGACATCCACGTCAGTGATGGCTTTTTGGCCACTTAAAAAAATGACCCCTCTGTGCCCAGGGATGTTAGGGCCACAGCACAAGCTTTCTTCTGTTCGGGACTCCAGCTGGTGAGAGCAGGACAAATTCTCACATCTGCAGAACACCTGGACGTTCTAGAAGCCGCAGTCAGCCTTGAATGGGTTTCTCAGTTCCAGATGGTGGAGGGCTTCATGTTTCTGTAAGGTTTCCTGAAAGAACAAAAATTGACAAGAAAACAGAGTTAAAACTGCCAGTGCAGCTGTGTTTTACTCAGTAGCTTAGGAAATAATCTCTTTTCCACGCCAACAGATGTTTTCCTTCTGATTGGACTATGTAACTGGTTCATCAGTTTCTCCACCTGACGAACTGTGATGATAATAGTATTTGCAATGGACTGATGATCACAAGGTTGGTAACGCCATTCCAGTGGCGTCGTTAAACCCACTCGCTATATGGGTGGGAACACGGAGGTCCGCTGCCCTGCGAGGGGCAAAGACCAGCACCCAACTCTGCGAAATCTGTTTCTCCCCTACACTCACCCTACCACGTGTCTCTGATTCACAAGAAACTCCCAGACTAAGTATGACCTTATCAAACTCATTGAAAATTCTAGAAGGAAGAGTGAGACCTTCATTACCAAGACATGATTCTTTCTAACAGGCATGGTGTCAACTGGTATTTCTCTATAAAATTCTTGATGGAAATTAATTTGACAAAAAAAGAAGCGTACAGGAAATTAATGGCATAATCTATAATCTACTCAACTTAAAACTTTTGATTTTGCTAGCGGAAATCTTTCACCATAAAATGTCAAGAACATAGCCCCCAAAAAATTTAATGGAAATTGTCCCTTTATATCTTGACAAGTAATTTAAAAAAATTTTTTTAATGTTTATTTATTTTTGAGAGTGAGACACAGCATAAGCAGGGGAAGGCCAGAGAGAAAGGGAAACACAGAATCCAAAGCAGGCTCCAGGCTCTGAGCTAGCTGTCAGCACAGAGCCCAACGTGGGGCTCGAACCCATGAACTGTGAGATCGTGACCTGAGGTGAAGTCAGACACTTAACCAACTGAGCCACCCAGGCGCCCCAACAAGCAATTTATAATAAGAAACTCTAAAGACACGCTCAATCAGGGCTTCTCACACTTAGATGTACATACAAATCAGCTAGAGCTTATCAAGTACAGCCCCCAGCTGGTGCCTATTATAAGCCCTTAAATCACACCTTGAGTAACAAGATGCTTGGACATAAAAATATCATGGGGCACCTGGGTGGCTCAGTTGGTGAAGTGTTGGACTCTTGATCTTGGCTCAGGTCATGATTTCACAGTTCATGGGTTTGAGCCCCCCATCGGGCTCTGCCCTGATAGTAAGGAGCCTGCTTGGGATTCTGTCTTGTCCTTTTCTCTGCCCCTCTTGTTTGTGCTCTCTCTCTCAAAATAAATACATAAACCTAAAAATTTAAAAAAAAAAAAACCATCATGATTCTTGTCCAAGAAGAAATCTAACCAATCTGGAGATGTTTAACCTACTGGAGATAATTCAGCTTCAGTGGATAGCACAAAAGCAAAAAATTAGGCTGAATTTTGAAAGAAAAAAAAAAGGAACTAAAGGTATATATGTTCAACTGCCACTTGCAAATGGGAACCGCAGAATAAAACCGTATCACCCCTATTTCACTTGAAAGCCCTAAATTTACAAGGCAAGTAAGGAGGCACAGACTTGAAATTCTGGACCGAATGAAAACATGTTGGATGCCCAAGCCACCAAGCGCATTAGAGCTACAGAACCCAGTTGTAAGATACAAAGATGCCACTGGGGCTGGGGAATGGTGGATGTGATTTGCACTTGGGTGTCCCTGCCCTTGAGGAAAGAATGTACAAAGCCAGCCAGCCACCCCAACTGCCAACCCAAGTGGATGGGGTGGGGGGATGGGGTGGGGGGTGAGGGGTAGGAGATATGCACATTCTGGAAGGCTCAGATAAACTCCAAAAGATGGGAAGATACATCCCGAATCAAAATAAAAGGGAGTTCAAGTAAACAGTCATGGTCATCTGGAGGCCAATGAATCAATTGTTCAGAAATGCGAATTCTTCTGTCTTCCAAAAGGAGAGTTATTCTTTCAAACTCAATTAGATTCAACCGGTATTTGTTGATCTTGAGGCCCCAAAGACTTCTCCCTTTCTAGAAGAAGAAAGAGCTCTTGGGTGCCCAACAAACACTCATTGACCTGCTGGTGGATTCCCAGCCTCATTCTACTGGCTTCCGACCATAAGCAACAATCATAGGAGGCTTTGCTTCTCAAAGCTACTTAGCTTAGAACTCTAGAGCGGCCTCATTCTTTGTCAGTAATCCATTTTGGAATGACCCAACACGAAGGACTTCAGGGGAAAAAAATTCACTTACGAGAAAAGCTAAAATTAAGGTGGGAACATAAATAAACAGATTGTTTTTCTTAACCGGTCCATGATAAAACATTCCTTTGAGGATTTTCAAAGAGAATCATTAATACTTAAAAATTTCACTGAATGGAAATAAGCTAATTTAGCCAGTACACCATTGCATTATCCTTCACGCCCATACCTCCAGGGAGATATTTAATCTTTTCCCCATTTATTTATTTATTTTTTTTAACTACAGTGAAAAGGCAAACCAGACATTCAAAGAATGGACCTGAAGCCACAGGCTTTGATTAAGACCCAAGCTGACCTTATGGAAAACAGGATGGCGGTTCCTCAAAGAATTAAAAACAGAATGACCGTATGGTCCAGCAATCCCACTTCTGGGTCTATATCCAGAGAGATGAAATCAGTATCGTGAAGAGAGACCATCACCCTGTGTTTATTCACAGTAGCCAAGATACGGAAACAATCTAAGGGTCCGTGAATGGATGAACAAAGAAAATATACTGTGTATATATATATATATATATATATATATATATATATATAGTGGAATATTACTCAGCCTTTAAAAAGAAGGATTGTGGAAAAGAAGGCCTTTGCAAGAACCTGGATGAACCTGGAAGACATTATGCTGAGCTGAGTGACAGAAAGGCGACAGAAAGAAACACTGCATGATCTCGCTTCTATACGAAATCTAAAAAAGTCAAACACATAGAAGCGAAGGGTAGAGCGGTGGCTGGCGGCGGCTGGGGTGGGGTGGAGGCATAAATACGGTGATTTGGGTCAAAGAAGACAAACTTTCAGTGATGCAAGATGAACAACTGCGGGGCTCTAGGGTACTCTGATGATACTCTGCTGCGTACTTGAAACCCTCTAAGAGGGTAGATCTTAAATGTCTGGCCACAAAAAAATTTAAAACATATGTAACTGCGTGAGGTGCTGCATGCCTTCCTTAGACTGGAAATCACTTCAGACTGTATCCGTACATCGGAACGTCACCTTGGACACAGTAAACACAAACGCGTTTCATTTGTCCGTTATACGTCGATGAACTTGGGGGAAGTGTCTTTGTGCTCGGGCTTATCTGAGGTTGCTTCCCCAGCTTTCTCAATGCATCACCCTCCCTCCTCTCCTGGACACAGGCGAGGAGCATGTTGATGGGCTCAGGAAGAAAAGGAGAGTCTTCGGCAAACTGAGCATCCCCTCCTCCTTCCACTGGGCTGGAAGGAACTTGACCACCTTCCTCAACAGACCCCACAAGGAAGGCCCACCTGCTCCATCCAAGCAGAACAAACTGGGATAGTCCCCTGCTGAGCGCAAGCACGAGCCACTCAAGGTTCCTTGGGCAGCAACAGAGGGACCCTGAGCTGCCCATCGGCTTCATGACGATTCGTGTTTTCCTCTACACCCCCCACAGCAAAGCAAGGCTTCTGGGTCTGCCGAAGCTTGGCCTCCCTTCAAGTTCCGGCCTCGCTTGTGGGAAAGGGCGCTCGCTCATCAGCAGCGAAATGACCAACAGGCAAGCTGTCGGCCAGCAGGGCCGAGAACGGAGTGGGATGAGGCAACCTGAAGATGCGCTTTGCGGTGCCGCGGTGTCTGAATACCAGGGCTGCGAGTCCATCACCTGACCCGGCTCCCCAAGGGCCTCCCTGTGGCCAAGCAGCCTGCCGGAGGGCCTTGAAAACAGCTGAAATAACAAGAAGGTCGGGCAGACCTTTCTGGCAGAGGGCTCTGTTGGTTTTCCGGAGACAAAGCTTCTGATGAGTTGAGGCCAAAAAAGACAAAGGCGCAGAGGCGGGGGGGACTGTGATCTCTGGCGGCACAGTATGTTATTTTACCTGCCAAATCAGAGCGTGGTCACGCGCTGGCCGGGCCCGAGAGTCCCAAGGGGATGGCCAGGCGGGGCCTGGGGCACCAGCCGCCCACGTGTGGTCTGAAATGAGTCCCCCATGCAGACAGGGACGGAGTGCCAGGTCTCCGGCTCGGCGCGGTGCGTACAGCAGTGAGAGGATCACCAAAACCCCTGTCCTCCTGCCACTTACTATCTTGTGGGGGAAGAAGGAACATAAGTAAAATGTAAGTGCTGGCAGAGAATGGAAGCAGGAAGCAGCTCCTGAGGGTGGGGAGAGCAGGGGCAAAGTTAAAGAGGGCAGGGGCGACCTCATGGGGAAGGTGACCCTTCTGTGAGGCTCCCGAGGAGGTCAAGGAGGAAGCTGTGTTGGAAGGGAACGCTGGGCGGAGAAAGCAGGAAGGCAAAGGGCTACCGCGGGCGATCAGCAGGCAAGGAGCCCCCGTAAGAGCAGTAAAGGGGGGAGTGTGAGTTCTGACTTGTGTGCCAGGATCCCTCCCCTGCTCTGCTGAGAATAAGCAACCGTGCTGCAGGGCGTCAGGTAAGAAAAGACGCTGAGAAGTCCGGAGCCCGTGGCACAGTCCAGGTGAGCTCAGGTGAGGCAAGCGCAGGGCCTGGGACCCACCATCTCTGAGCCCACCTGCGCTCACGTGACTCTAACCATGAGCACCTCCTTCAATTTCGCTGCACCCAAACCCAGGCCCAAGTGGAGAGGAAAAGCCAGTTACCTTGGTAACCACGACATACAGTTATTCAGGTTATTGAGTGTCTATAAACATCCTCATACAGGGGCGCCTGGGGGGCTCCGTGGGTTAAGCATCCAACTGCGGGGCAGGTTATGATCTCACGGTTCGGTGAGTTCGAGCCCCGCGTAGGGCTCTGTGCTGACGGCTCAGAGCCTGGAGGCTGCTTTGGATTCTGTGTCTCCCCCTCTCTCTGCCCTTCCCCTGCATGTGCTCTGTCTCACTCTCAAAAATAAATAAACATGAAAAAAAATTGTTTAAACGTCCTTGTGGGTCCCCTTCCTTTGCCCCGAGGCCCTAACCTGTCAGTTCAGGGCTGCCTCAACTCAGAAAGATTGCTTTCTTAGAGTGTATCTGGGGGTCTCAGTCTTAGCTCAACAGAAGAAGCAAAGGAAATTTTTTTTGTTTCATTTTCTTTCCATTTTATTGACATGTAATTGACATAAGCACTGTATAAGGTGGACGCACGATGACATGACTTCTATATTATGAAATGATTGTCATAATAAGTGTAGTTAATACCCAGCATTGCATAGAGATAAATACAAGAAAAGAGAGAGAAATGTTTTTTTCCTCTGCAAACCCAACAACGCTAGGACACTCATCCCCATGGGGCGTATGACATCCTGCCTAGCATTAGCTAGAACCACCTGTTGCAAGTGTCAGAGAGGAAAGCCGTGTGGCAGGAGCCAATTTGGGAGAGCAGAGGTGGCTTCACGCCATGGCTCTGAAGGCACAGTGGCCCTACGGAAACTGTATCTGGGCCCTTGAACACATGTCAGAAGAGAGGACAAAGTAGAGGGGCCTCCAAATAACACCCGTTCTCTAGAATTCTATCCTCCACTTGAGAAGGAACATCCCAAGTGTGGTCAAACAGAAGGGATTCAAGGTCGAGTACCTGAAATCCATTCCCTCAACCCACTCCCTGTTTGCTACGTGTTTAAGGACTTTGGACAAAGCAGCACTTACTTATTATTTATTAAACATTTCATTACGGAAGTTGTTGAACATGCAAAAATTGAGAAACTCATGCACATCTATCCAGCATCTAGATTCGACAGTTATCAGCATGTGGCCAGCCTGGTCTCACCTGCCCCCCACCCCCACTATTTCCCTTTCTCTCATTCTTCATATACACAGATTATTTTGAAACAAACTTCAGATATCATGTAACTTCATCCAACATGATTTATTTTTTCTTTAATTTTTTTTAATGTTTATTTATTTTTGAGAGACAGAGAGTGAGCAGAGGAAGGGCAGAGAGAGAAGGAGACACAGAGTCTGAAGCAGGCTCCAGGCTCCAGGCTCTGAGCTGTCAGCACAGAGCCTGACACGGGGCTCAAACTCACAAACTGCGAGATCATGACCCGAGCTGAAGTCGGACGCTTAATCGGCGGAGCCACCCAGGCGCCCCCAACATTATTTCTACATGTTCCTCTAAAAGATAATAATCCTTTTTAAAGAGACCTATAATCAATGAGTAGCCACTTTTTAAATTAACAATGATTTGTTAGGACCCTCAAAACTCCAGTTAATGTTTTTTTTAAAAACTTTTTTACTGTTTTTATTTATTTTAGAGAGAGAGTGAGAGAGAGCATGAACAGGGGAGGGTCTGAGAAAGAGGGAGACACAGAATCTGAAGACAGGCTCCAGACTCTGAGCTAGCTGTCAGCACAGAGCCTGACGTGGGGCTCAAACCCACGAACCATGAGATCATGACCTGAGCCAAAGTCGGACGTTTAACCGACTGAGCCACCCAGGTGCCCCTCCAGTTAATGTTTAAATGTCACCCACTGTCTCACCAATGTTTTATTTTTTAAAAATGTAAACATTTAAAAAAATTGTTTTTCTTAATTCTAATCCCAGATCCAAAGTCACAGGTCACTTCTCTGTTCATGTGTAAGTTCCTCCTCTGTTTTCCTTGCAATATATTTACAAATAAATTCAGTTGTTTGTCCTGTAAAATTTCTCAATTTTGGACGTGACTGATTGCACCCCGTGGTGTAACTTAAAATGTCCCCCCAGTGCCTGTTAACTGACTTGCAGATCCAATGGCGAAATCGGATTCAGATTCAACCATTTTTTTGGCAGGCCTGCCCCCTACACCTTGGCCTTCTCCCCCTCCCGGATGACTGATCAGTGATTTCACGTGTCAAATGTTCATGTGCCCGTATCACTTTTGCATGAGAATTGGGAATTTTCAAGGAAATGCTATGTGTTCTCTTATGCTTTCGCAGATTTATCTGATCCGCCTCTACAATGCAATCCGTGAGATTCTGTAACGGATGGAATGTGCCCTCCCAGAATTGGTATGTTGAAACCCTGACCCCCAGTGTGATTAGGGTTGGTTGAGGTCATGAGGGTGGGGCCCTCCTGATGGGACTACGGTCCTTCTAAGAAGAGAGCAGAGAGAGAGCTCAGTCTTTCTCGCTGACAGGTGAAGAAACAGCAAGAAGGGGACCTTGTGCGAGCCAGGAAAAAGGAAAAGAGTCCTCGCCAGGCACCCAAATTGGTCAGCACCTTGATCTAAGAATTCCCAGCCTCCGGAACTGTGACAAATAAAGTTCTGCTATTGAAGCCCCCAGTCGGCAGTGTTTTGTTATACAGCCCGAGCCAATTGATAAAAGATTCCAGCTAAACTCTAAGCTAAACTCTAACCGAGAACCCCTGAGGCTAAGGAAGAGGCCTAGGAAGTAGGGAAGAAAAGTCAAAGCCTGGGGGGATAATGTTCAATCCAGGGAGGTGGTCAGTCGGCAAATCTGCCTTTTGGGAAAACTGATTTTGGGCACACGTGGTGACCTGTTTCCAGGAGAATGTGAGTCCAGGATTCAGCACCGTCATTTCCTAGTGTGTGACCTTGGGTAAGTACCAAGAAAGTAAAGAGAGAAAAAAAAAAAAGTTCCTTGCCTCAGTTTACCCACTTACGTGAAAAATAGAGCCACAGTAAACTTTCCTCACCTCAAACACGACACGAGGATGAAATAATCTAACACAAGTGCCTGCTCTCAGCTCAGAAACCTTGGCTATTGTCATTCCGTCTCTCTGTTGTGTTGAAGATGAAGAGATAACAAATATGAGAACACTCTGAAAAAAGTACTGTAAGGACACAGGTCTGAAATTGACTCCATGAGACAACAGAAGGACACACGTTGCCCAAGGCAGAAGGGACCACCCTTGTAACACCCAATCAGGAAGGTCCAGCTAACACCTTTTCTAAGGGGGGGCCTAAAGATGGAGGTTAGGACTAGTCATGCCCCATGCGAGGGTCCTGGGCCCACTCTGATTGGTCAATACTCTAAATGTTGTGATTGGGTCCCGCCAAAAGTAACAAATCCTCTAGGCAATGTGAATGGTTAAACCTGCTGTCAATAATATTGCGTAATAATGATTGGATCACTGTTCCTGTGTCACAATTTCCTGTACCTCCCCCTTCCCAAACCCATAAAGGCCCTACCCCTTTGTTCGGGGCTCTCAGCACGGATCCACTGCTTTGGTGAAGTTTGTGAGCCTGAGTTTAGGCCCCGGCGAGCCTAAGCCCGTAATAAAACTGCCCTTTGCTTTTGCATGTGTGACTCGGTCTCCCTGGCGGTCTCTGGGTTTTGGGGGCGATATTAAAATCGGGGCATAACAGTACTATACAAGCCCAAAGTGTTATTAAAATCAATATTAAGCAAAACTATTCTGAGTGTTGATGGTGAAATCCGGACTCCCTGTAGCTATTGGCTGTCTTTGTCATAACCATTTGCCAGCACGCTCTGCTAGTAGATCCTGGAGCCGCAAACGCCATGGTCGCAAACAATGCCAAGGGGAAAGTGACGAGTCCAGCTCCAAACTCCAGTTCCTTGTCACACAATCCCTTGGTTGTCTGTGCCATTTTGGCTGAACCTGAGGGAGGTCCCTGAGCCTGGGCAGACTCTGAAGACAGCTGTCATGATCTTTGGAGCACTCCTACCTACCAGCAAATCTGGTTTTTTAGACAGTTTAAAGAGCAGGAGATCAAGTTGAGATGCAGAGTGGATGTGAGGGAAATCTCCCCTTGGATGCCCGTTGGAAGCTGGCAAGTGCGAGTTACATTTTAATATCAGAAACAGCCCCCGGGCTTGGTGCTCCAGCGAGAAAAGCCACAAGTCTAGACTGTAAGGTACATAGGGCAGGCATGTCTATGTGTTTTACGCACTGCATGATCCGGGTACCTAGCCCAGAGGGAGTCCAATCAATACTGGCTGGACGAATGCATCTAACAGGATCAGCCATGGCCAAGCCAGCTCTGTCCCGCCCGGAAAGCTCAGCTCTGTCTCATCATTTCCTTAACCTCAGATGGCCTTTCTGAGTTCCCCTTCCTCTGAGATCCTCCCTCAGAAAAGTGCGCTTGTTGAAATCCTGCTTTAGGTAACAATCACACGTGTGTCCTGTCTTCTGAACTAGACAGTAAACACTCGGAGAGGAGGGACCACATTCTCTGGGGTGTGGTTCTGTGGCCCGGGAAACAACTGCATTCATCAGGGCTCGTGCGTAGGCTGTAATGAGCAGAGGCTGTGCCTGGATGGGGAGGCGATGGCTGTGGGATGGTAGGATGGACCCTCCCCGTCCCCAGTCCCGCCATGGACCCCAACTGCACGTGTGGGCTCCCCTGAGGAGGGCCAGAACCCTCCACCGACCACAAGCATGGCCAGGGTCCCCTCCTGGCCTCCTGTCTGTAACACAGCCCAGGACAGCCTCCTAGCTTCCAGCCCCCATCCCCCTAGCTGTGTGGAAATGAGTGGATGCACGGCTCCTAAAGGGTTAAAATCAAAGCTTAACACTGTTTTGTTCCCAGAGCAGCAGGACAGGCTGTGCGTGTTTAGACAAGAAGGGGGGAGAGCCAGCATCTCCCTTTAGGCCAGAAACGTAGCAGGAGAGCAGGTTTTTAATCCTTGGCCTTGAGCAACATGATGGGTGGAGCACCCCCAACAATTGTCCAGGAAAGCCTGACTTAATCGGGGCCAAGCCCAGGGGTCCCACACGCTTTCCAACATGGCCGATTAGATGTTGTGACCGACAACTGTGTCTTCGACTTTTAATCGGGCACGGCCTGGTTCCTGAAAGCAATGGGATGATGAGAATCTCTTTGCTCCGGGAATTCTGATTTTCTGTTTTGTGTCTGGTACTCTTACAACAGGCGTGAGGCAGTTTTGAGAGGGTGACAGAACTAGGAGCCGTAAACTATCAAGACCGAGAAGCCTAGGGATGAATATCAGTGTTGGAGTCAAGTAAAACTCACTCTGGAGTTAAAGAGACGCACCCAGTGATACATCACCAACCCTCCATGATAAGCAGGCATGATAGAGGTCAGATCACCAGAGATCCCCCCTGCCAGTCCTTGTAAGATCTTTCCTGGTTCTAGGCCTCTGGTCTCCCACCAAGACTTAGGATAACTCCTCGTGAGCCAGACCCAGCACTAAGCTGCTAAGCCCCTCACACACGGTAACTTGGTGAGCCCAGCTTCACGGCACTAAGCCCCCACATGACAACTCTGTGCAGTAATATTATTATCCCCCCTTCACGGAGAAGCAGTCTGAGGCAGACGGAGGGCTAAGTGATTTGCCCAGCAAGGAGACACAGCTACTAAGAACAGAGCTGGGGGTCAAGGTCAGGCTCCAGGGCCCACGCTGCCAACGGGCATCTTACATCTGTACTTCTCAATTAGCAAGCCCGCACCTGGCCTCCCAGGGTTTGTGGTGGTGACTCGGGGGTGAAGGGGGGTGGGGGGAGGGGAGGGGTGCCGTATCTCCTCAGGGGAACCCCACCCTCCTTGTCCTCACACCCACAGGATCGTACTCAGTGGCCTGCAAAATCTTGTGCCTGGGTCTCCTCTAAAAGAATTTGGGAAAATGGTTAAGTCCCCTCACTACCCGTCAGCTTAGGCCGCCAGAACAAGTATGAGAGGCCAGGCGGCTTAAACCCTAGAAACGTGTGTTCTCATAGTTCCGGTGGCTGGGATGGCAGCAGGGGTGGGGGAGGAGGGCTCTCTTCCTGGCCTGCAGACTGCTGCCTTCTCACTGGGTCCCCAAGAGTCCCTTCTCTCTCCCTCTTGGAAGGATACTAATCCCATGATGGAGGCCCGCCTCTCGACCCCGTCTAAACCTAATTCCTCCCAAAGGCCCATCTCCAAATGCTACCACATTGGAGGTGAGGCCTTCACTATACAAATTTAGGGGCCGTGGGGGGCCCCCACACATTCAGTCCATACCAACCTCATGAAGTTTTTAAGTTGTGTTCAATGTTTCATCATAGTTGCCAAAGACACTGTTTCAGTTTGTACCTGTGAAGGTTTTTTTAATTTATTTTTTTTACATTTATTGATATTTGAGAGACAGAGAGAGACAGAGCACGAGCAGGGGAGGGGCAGAGAGAGAGGGAGACACAGAATCCGAAGCAGCCTCCAGGCTCTGAGCTGTCAGCATGGAGCCCAACTCGGGGCTCAAACCCACAAACCGGGATATCATGACCTGAGCTGAAGTCGGACGCTCAACTGACTGAGCCACCCAGGCGCCCCAGTTGTACCTGTAAATGTTGACTTTTCCAGTAAAACTATTTTAAACCACTCTTTTTATTTTTTTAATTAATTAATTGTAATGTTTGTTTATTTTTGAGAGAGAGAGAGACAGACAATGCACAAGCAGGGAAGGGGCAAAGAGAGAGGGAGACACAGAATCCGAAGCAGGCTCCAGGCTCTGAGCTGTCAGCACAGAGCCTGATGCAGGGCTCAAACCCACGAACCGGGAGATCATGACCTGAGCTGAAGTTGAATGCTCAACCAACTGAGCCACCCAGGCGCCCCAAAACCACTCTTTTATAATATATTTGGTGTAACACAAACGTCACAGTCATTTGGAAACCATCACCATTCATTTAAAAATTACATGAGTTGAATGGGGCACCTGGGTTGCTCAGTCGGTTAAGCATCTAACTCTTGATTTCGACTCAGGTCACGATCTCACAGTTTCGTGAATTCGAGTCCCATGTCGCTTTGTGGACCTGTTTGGGATTCTCTCTCTCTCTCAAAATAAATAAATAAACTTTGAAAAAATTATAAAAATTACATGAGAACATTTCTAAATGTTCAGAAATTTTCTATCCTTTTTCTTTTCCCTTTTTTTCAAAACTGTGTTTTCATTCTGTGTCAACACAATATACTTATACATTTAAAAGTACTTAATTACCTTATCCTGTTTCTCTGAACACAGACTTTGGATATAAATTGAAATTCTGTGTTTTATGTCCCAAGTGTAAAAAAAAAAAGAAAAGAAAAGAAAAGAAAAATCCCTTCTGGGTCAAATGATGATCGCACTTACTCCTAGCTAGAAGTGATACTTTATAATCAAACAACACACATTGTACATTTGGACTTGTTATTATTGCAAAAGCATCTTTATAAGATGGACTGGGGGATGGGGCACACTGCCTTGAAGAAAGAGTCCTCCCTGAATATTTCAATATTCACCCCAGAGACGTTTTCAGCTGGCCGAGTGCACCCTAGTGAGATCCTGGCTCCGATTATAAAGGAAAAGCCAGCCGCCCAAGACTAACGGGACACCAGGCCTGCCCCACGGTGGCTTTAGGAGAGAGCTCATGTTCTGAACACGGATGGCAGGAAAACACTCCGGGCCTCGGGCCCCTTGGCAGATCTTCAAATGCCCTCAGGAGCGCACATTCCCACTTGTGGGGCCCTGCCTTACCTTCAAACCATTAATAAACCCAACACATCTGCCTGGAATTCCTACGGGGAAGTTTGCCGGGTTCTCTGCTGTCTGGAGAAGCAGTAAAGTTTTAAAGCAAGAATTTGCTTCAAACACACATGGTTCCCCTCCCTGTCCCTCCCCTCCTGCCAGCCAGCACAGGCCCTCAGGTGAGATAATGCGGGGGGGGGGGGGGGGGGGGGGGGGGGGGGGTGCAGAGGCAGGAAGAGGGAGGCTGGATGGGTGGGCGACCCAGTACCCCCCTCGAGGGCTCCCCCTCTTCATTGGCTGCCCTGAAGACCCCGCCCTTAAAAACCGGCTGCTCCTCTCTGAGCTCCAGACAAGATTCCTTTCAATCTACTTACCCAAGTTTAAGTTCTCACGGGCTGGTAAATGCAGTGAGCTTATTTGCAAGCCAGGGTCATATCTGCCTAGCAACCCAACGTGAAGGCTAGAAGGGCTCTAAACGTAGACGGAGAACAGGCTGGCCAACTCCGCACAAAGGAATCTGTTCTCATGCAAATGACCCTAAGCAAGATGGCTAGAGAGAGCACAGGGGAGAGACTCAGGGGCCAACTTATTTCCCCCAGAAGATGTTGAGGGACTTTTTAAAGGGCGTCATCGCAGCCTGGCCCACTGTAAGGGAAGGACCGGAGGGGCTCTGCTGCTCCTGGGCTTACGGCAGATTCATCGGAAGAGGCTAAAAGGGGAGCTGAACCTTTAACTTAATATCCTGATTTTTCTGGTTCCGTACTCCAGACTCCAAGGGTTCTTTTGTTTGTATTTAGAACCAAACAGGGTTAGTTTTGTTAGGGGTGGGGGGTTGATTAGCATGGCAATGCAGTGCTCCCCTTCTCTCTGCTATCCCTGGAAGAGTGAGGGGAAAAAAAGCAAGGGTTTTCACGCTTGGTCTCACTAGGACAGGGAACAAGGTGAAGCCAGCCTCTAACCAGGGCATGCAAAAGTCACTGGTTTGTGGCCGGCAAGACTGGGCATTGATTGGGTGTCTAGCCCCCCTTCTCTGTTACCCAAATGCAGGGGGCAAATATCACCTTTGGATGAGCTTTAGCTGCAGAAAAGGGCCAGTGTGTGCCTGTAAATGTTGTGAACCTTCGGGTGAATCCCTCCAGTGCTGTGTGCCTCAACTTTTCTCATCTGTAAAATGGGGATAGTAAGAGTCAACTGCAGAATGTTACTGATGGTGTTAAAGTTAGGATCCCATGTATGGCACTTCATACAGAGCTGGGGACAAAGCAAACATGCAAAAAAAAAAATTAGTAACAGGTCTAACTAATATTAGAAAAATAATAGTAATGTATTACTGTGGTTGTTATTTTTATCATTACAGTTACGCCTCTCCGACAGTGAGTGCATTCACTAAGATGTGAGTTTCTCAATCATTCCTTCATAATTAGAGCTTTTGGAATGATTTCCTATTTTTAAAATTTTCTTTATTTTGAGGGGCACCTAGGCGGCCCAGTTTGTTAAGTGTCCAGCTTTGGCTCAGGTCATGATCTCATGGTTCACGAGTTCAAGCCTGCATTGGGCTATGCACTGTCAGTGCGGAGCCTCCTTAGGATTCTCTCTCCCTCTCTCTGTGTCCCTCCACCAACTTTCTCTCCCTCTCTCTCAGAGTAAGCAGGGGAGGGACAGAGAGAGAGGGAGAGAGAGAATTCCATTGCCTACTGTTTTAAATCAAGAAACTGAAGCACCAGGAACTTTCTGGACTTAATCAGAACCACTCGGTTATAAATAATGGGCTCCCTCCATAGTTTCCCAAGACCCGATCAGTAAATGCTGTGCCAGTTTCATACTAAGGACAGTGACAGATCCTAATACACTGTAAGGACATTACATTTTAGTGATTAAAACGTTCATTTTAGTGATTAAAATCAGTTTTTAAACGTCATCATGTGTGTGGATTCTCTGAACAACTCAAAAAATGGATCAGACTTGGTAAGCCATAAATAGTAACAATAATGGGCTCACCATATGCCACTCACTTTGATCCACACTTTACGGGAATCATAAATTAAACTCTTCAGTCCTGGGAATCCCACTCTCGACCCCATTTTATAGATTTCGGAAACTGACGCTCCAAGAACTTAAGTTTTACTTTCCCACAAGGTTAGGGGTTTCCCTTTCTTAACAGTACATAATGGCATTTAACGCAGCAGACCGTATCTCCAAATCAGGAGAGAAATCAGGCACCGACTGCAAACGGATTTTTATTAAAACTCAAATCGCTAACTCCTCCCCGTGGCGACCCGAGTGCACGCGCCCCCCAAGTGGACTCTCTTGAGTTTTCTGACATAAGAACCACCTTTCCAAACCCCAATGGAGGGAGCAGTCCGGACCAAAGTCGGCGCGGAAATGTAGAAAGAAAGACCTTTGCTTCTGAGCAGGTCTCCAGCTGGCCCTGGGCAGGTGAGGTGGAGACCAGGAAGCCAAGTCTGCGGACTCCCAAATGCCTGAGACACGACATACCGCTTTGTCCCCATGACAAGCTCATAACTGGTTTCCTGGGCATCAACTGCCGAGTTCGCAGTGACCTTGGGGTTGGGAACTTCGGGATGAGGGGCACGTACTCCCTGCACGTCCTGGTCCACGCCGAACCGGGGGCTCCCAGCGGATTAGGCGGCCCTGCACCTGTGTGCACGTCGCCAGCCGCCTGGCAGGGAGGATGCGCGCGCGCCCCGGCCGGGGGATGCTGACTCAGCCCGGCTGCTCACATCCCTTTCGCGCAACGCGGATGCTGTTGGTGCTGCTGCTGCTGCCGCCGCCGCCGCCGCCGCCGCCGCCGCTGCTGCAAAACAGGGGAAGCTAGGCACTCGTGGCAGCCGCGCCGCTAGCTTTCGGGGGCCCCACTGCGGCACTCCCTCCTTCCCTCCCTTCCCCCCAAGGAGAACCGGGCGCGAGTTGACGAAACTGGGGGAAGTGGGCGCTGGAGGAGGAACTCGGGGTGCGCGGCGCCGCGCGCGCAGCTCACACCCAAACTGGAAGGAACCTGTTCTGCTCGAGGCTGGCGCGGAGCCGCCGCAGCCGGGAGCGCCGCGCGGGCTTAGCCCCCGCACCCCCACCCGATCCCCAAATCCTCCGGGGATAGTCGGCGGCGGGCGCCCCGGGGCCCCGCGCGCGCCCGGCCGGGGGTGCTGGAGCAGAGGTGCAGGCGCCCCGAGCACGCCCGCGCTCCCCACTTGCGGTGCAGCCAAGCGCCGGGGTCCGGTCGGGCAGGCGCGCACGGCCGCGCCCGGGTGGGGGCGGGGGAGAGCGGGGCGGCGTGCCAAGGACCCCGGCGGCAGGGGCGGGGGTGGCCCCGCGGGACCCCGCCGTTGGCACCAGACGGCGACGCCGTTACCTTCCCTGACCCCCAGCCCGGGCCCGGGGCGGGCGCGCGCCCGGCGCGGCACCGGTCCACGTGGGCCGGCGCGCGCGCGCCAGTCCGGCCCCCTCCTTGGCGGCGCTCGGCGCTCGCAGCACATGGTCGGCGGCGGCGCGCCCCCGAGGCCGGCGGAGACCGGCTGCAGCCGGTATAGGATAAGGGATAGGCAGCGACGCGGGGCCGGGGCGCGGGCAGCCGCACGCAGGGCCCGGGCGCAGGCGGCCGGGGTGGGGGGCGGGGGGGAGGGTGTGGCCGGGGTGCCCGAGGCGCGGGCGTGGGTGGGGGGCCGGGGCCGGGGCGCTGCGGGCCGGGCGCCCGGTGCTCACCCGCCGGAGCCAGTTTGCGGTAGGCTCGGGCCCACGCCCTAAGGGGTTAAACCTTTCTCATGTTACCGAGCCGCTTATAAGGAGGGGGAGGCCAAGCCTCCGCCTTATTGGGAGCCTTTTGGGGTTTATTCTCTTCCCTTCTAACTTGGTGAGTTGGTTTTATTATTTTACATGTTTAAAAGTTTGATTGTGGGGTGGGTTGGTTTTTTTTTTTTTTAATCTGTGTTGGGAGCTTTTTTGGTGAGGGGGGGCCGGTGGGAGTGGGAGGGACGACAGGAGGAGACCACTTAACATCTTAACATTTTGGAGAGGTTATTCTGAAAAATATTCTCTGACAGTTGGGAATACCCAGGGCCACCGGGATGACGCGCTCTAACCCGGTGTGGGCAGCTGAGAGTTGAAGGTCCGTGGCCCTGGCAGTTGGGGGCCGGAAAAGAGCTAGAGGCAGGCTTGATTTGGAGTGCCCCCCGTCCCGGATTAGGGGCTTCAGGCCATCGAGCGAACCGGGGGGGGCGCCCGCTCACCCCCGCGTGGATTTTCCGCATGAAGTTGCCCGCGCGTCACAAGAGCGAAATGTCAGAGGTACCTTCCCCAGGCTGGCGAGCGCGCGCGCGCGCAGGCCGGCCACTGAGGCAGCGCCAGGGCAAATGGGAATCCCTGTCCCCCGCCGCCACCGCCCCCCCCCCCCCGAAGCCGGCACACGCTGCCGGGGCAGCCACCATGACTCCCGCATTGGGAAGGCAGAGCGCAGGTCCTACACCTTGACCGTCCGAACTGTCAACGCCTGACGCTGGTCCCACTCAACTTCCAAGGTTCCCGGTTGGGGCTCCCAGTCGCAGGAAAGGGCCCGTGTGGCGGAGCAGTTCCGTAGTGGCGGAGGATGATTTTGCAAAGGAAATGGATTATTTCCTTTTGGGTTTGTTTTTTTTTTTTCTCTGTGCCTTTTCTTTTTTTCTCTTTCTTTAAAATTAAGCCCCCCACCTTTGCCCCAGCAGACAGGTGATAGAAGTTTGTTAGGTGGCATGTAAAATGTCCCCAAACGCGGGGGGCACTGGCCTTAGAAAAAGCTCCCCGGGGCCAACTGGGGAAAGGGCATTACAGCTAGTCAACCCGGGAGCTGGTTTTGTTTGCATAGTTAGACACTCCCGGCCGGCTCCTTGGAGGAGATGGCTTCTACCCTGGGAATGAGATTTCTCAGTCATCTTACTGTTTTGCAAATCATACTAAACATGCATGTCTTGTCTGAAAAAAAAAATTCCGTGTACTTCTGCAGAAATTTCTAAGCGATGTATCTCTCAGGTCCCAAGCGCCATTATGCGGCACTTTTGGGGGTCAACATTACATCCTGCCCCAGGGATAAAGAAATATACCTCTTCTCATAATTAAGGGAAGGGTGGCCAAGATAGAGAGTTCCAGTTCACAAGTAAACAAAGCAGCCAAGTGGAAAAGCGCCTTCTGCCTTAATGAGTACCACTAACAGCGAGTTTTCCTTCTGTGGTTTCCAAAAAATGGACTTCCCTCGGTGAAACCCCGAAGGAGGACACTTAAACTAGGGGTTCAGATTTCAACATCATGGGCTTGTAAAATGGGTGAATCAGTTTTATCCAGTGATTCACAAGCTGCTGAGGCAGACCTCCAGGTTAGGTTTGGTACTTTTTAAATAGAGAATTCAGATGAACTTTACCTGAGAGCAGCCGGGTTTTGACAAGGGGGCTGGAAACAGCTCACGGAAAGCGGTTCTCCAGGCTACGCCTTTAAGAACAGAGACTGCATTTGCGGAGGCTCGGCTTAACCCAGCAGCCATCCTCAGTGCGTCCAAAGCCTGCATTTTGCGCTTTGCTCTGAACTGACCCTGGACTAAACACTCTTGACGGTCTATAGAAATCCGCTGTTTTGCATTCTTGATGGCCCCAAATTAAATCTTTACTCAACAGATCAAATCACAGTCAAATTCCCAGGTACAGCAGAGTCCCATGCCTTGGCAGGATCCTCATTTATTTAAGGGGAACACAACTAAATGCTTATAGGAAACATTTCCAAACTGCCCAGTGTAATTTTGTCCTTGTATTTCTTTGGGAAGAGATTAGGGGAAGGCGGGTTGGCTGCCGGAAAGCCCCCGTTCAGTAAAGAATTTTAACGTTGGGAGAGACCCTCAAGGCTGCTGTGACTCTTCCCTACTTAACAGATGATGAAATCTGGGGATTAAGTGATTTCCCCAAGGTTGTGCAGCCGATTAATGGCAGACAGACATTCAACAAATAACGCCTGAGGACTTCAAGACAACAAACGCCTGGGCTTTAGCCCCAGGGGACTCCAGAGTAGAGGAAGAAAGTCTAACTCAGAGCAAGTCCGGCTCAAAGGCTGTCCTAGAATTTTCCCTTAGGGCAGGGAGAGGTCGGGAGATCATGAGCGACATTCTCCTGTTGACCGCTGACAACACAAAATCAAGGAGCAGTGTGATTCACCCACTTAGCTTACCTCACCAGTTAGACCCCCACACAGTAAACCAGTGTCCCTTTCTGTAAGAAGAGTTCACGTCGCCATAAAACCGAAGCAGGATTTGATATCCTGGAACTCACAGAGGCTTCTAGGTAACTGAGTTCAAAATCCAGGCCTTTGTTTCTAGCCTCGTGGAGGTGGACACTTTTAAGCCAGTTGGCCTGTGGGATGAATGGACATACGAAAAGGAAAGGAGTCCAGGAAAGGATTTATTCGGCAAGCAGGGACTTCCTCACTTGCGTTTCACAGGGAGAGAGCAGAGCACCGCATTAGCAGTAGCACAAGACTCATACTTGGTCTAAGGAACTTTACTGAGCACATATTAGGTGCCAGACGCGCTGCCAGGCACTGGGTCTGGAAAGAGCTGCTGACTGGCCTTCTAGGTGCCTGCCCTGTGATCCTACGTGCAGAGCCCAGTTCCCACCCAGTATGTCTTAGAAACCGGGTTATTCTACAAGTATTCTGTACTGTGGTCTTTTCTCCAAGGCTAAATATAACAGGACGTGGGATGCTTTAGGAGGATAAAGGCATAAAGTTTGGAGGAACTGGGTTTGGGGGTGTCCTCTTTGCTTTATGATGTTCCCAGTAATAATGCTAAGAAACTTCTGTCCTCCAAAAACCTAACAGTGCAGGTGAAAGTTCTGTTTGGATCTAGCTTCAGGAGAGTAGCACAGATGTAAAGCAAAGTTTAAGAAAAACAGAGGGGTTGAACATAGACACGGAGTCAAGTCGGCCATCTTCCAACCAGCTGCCATAGATCAGATCTGAGCGGTGTCCAAGTACTTTTCACCCGCATTTGCAAGAACCATCTAGCATTGGCACCTTCCCCCTGGCTTTCCTTGGACCGCCAGGGTTGGCCAGGGGAGTCAGGTGATTCATAGAACTCGGGCGCTGAGTACAAGAGTATATGAACTGGTAAGGCCGAATGGAACCTTAAAGATTCTCCAGTCCAACCTCCTCACTGGACTAATGAGGAACTCAGGCCCAGAGAGCTGCACTTGACTTTCTCAAGGTCACACAGCGAAGGGGTGACGCGGCTTATGGAACTTTACACGCAAAGGTCAGGAGAGTTCTTATCGTTGAAAGAAATTCTTCCCAATCTCTGCCGCAAACAGCCCCTTCCAGGCCTTTAAAACACTGTCCCTTAGGCCAAAAGGAGCTGGGAGGCAAGAGATTGGATTCTGGACCAATTCAGTCAAGCCTTCTCCTAGGTTTTAGATTCTGCCTTTTGTTAAAAAAAAAAAATAAATAAGATTTTACAATGAGATGGACAAATGAGCTCTAAATTCCCTTTCCACGTTAATTTTCTAAAATTCTGACACCATTCTGGGCTACAGGTTGGTGAAATCCCACCCATTTTGCACATCGTAACAGGCAAAGAGTGAAATAGACACCCATCACCAGAATCTTCTGCCAGTGGGTAGCTAATCTTACATGCAGACCCAAACTGCAATCGTGTCCTAAATGCAGTCCAACAAAAAGATGGTCTCTTGAGCCCATGGAGGCTTTAGGCTAGAAAGAAATTCAGTCTTTAGGGCCTTTATCCTTTTCTTTTTCTTTTTCTTTTTTTTTTTTTTTTTTTTTGCCTTTATCAATTTTATCCCAATATGTGTTTTTTCAGGTTGGTCCTGAGCCCTAAGATCTTATGAGCACCCTCTGGGTTAGAACATCATGCTAAAGGTCCTTGGACGCTTCGTTGCCACTTAGTCTAACTGCTTTTCAGACACATGCTGATCTCTGGAAGGACACGGTCAAGTGGTTTTACTAAGCACATCAGTCTTAGGGTTCCTATCAGCACCGCCAACAAGGACTTACGTCCGTGGAGACAGACCATCCCTCTGTCTTTCACTATAGTATCCCTGCTGCCTAGCAGAGGATCTGGCCCCTCCTTGGTACTTTGTTGAGAAAATAAATACAAGCTGTGTGAAAGGTCTGTGGGCGGGAAGGTAGAAGCGGGTACAGAGAAAGGCCTTTTCCATGAGCTTATTATTATTTCCATGAGCAAATACGGTAAACGCATGCAAGTAAACGATACCCCATTACTGATACCTGCCGTTAAGAAGAGAACCCCCCTAGGTTGGGTCATCAGAGGAAGTATTATGGCAGAGAGAAGGCTTGACAGAGCAGGGTCTGACAGGTCCCAGCTGCACAAGTGGGGGGCAGCCAGTCCCAGGAGAAAAGGGCCTGGCCACAGACAAGGTGGTTAGAGACTGGTGGGCTGGGAGGTGTCCGTTTGGACCATGGCCTGAGTCAAGTCTTAGAACGGGAAGCAAGAAGGCTGCAAAGATAGGGCGGGGTCCAACGATGAAGGCACTGAAAGCCAGGCTAATCCATGGGTTTTATCCCTCAGAAAGAGGAAAGCCACTGAAAAAGGCTGAGCAGAAAAAATGTCATGACAGCGCAGCATTTCCAAGAGATTAATTGTACTGGACACACGGAGCCAGTTAGGCTAGTAAAGGAGTCTTGGGCTCCGCAAAGAAAAGTCCAAGCAGCCTGGTAGGGGATGAAATGGAGGGGGTAAAGCTAAGGACCTAAGCTGTGAACTCACACCACTTCCCCCTCCCACTCCCCCAATACATCTCTCTGTGGATAAACGCTCAGTACTAGATGGGCCTTATTACTGGAAAGTACTTTGGGCGGGGGGTGGGGGTGGGTTGAGGGGAGAGGCTTCTAGACCTTAAGCCGAGCGCTGTCTCCACTCCGCTGCCCCAGCTACCTCATCCTGGGAGTGAATTTTGAAAGTCTAATGAAGGAGGGGCGCTGTGAAAACCTCATTTGCGGGAGGGCTCCCGGCTTCTACCTTTAATCAGCTGTTTTCCTTGTTGGGAAGGACTAAAGCCAAACTGTTCTGTGGCTGCGCAGCCTACATCTGGACCCATTTAACTGACCTTCCCACCTTTGCGTGTGCTCTCAGAAAGGACGCACTGACAGACGGCAAAATGCAGAGGCCTTTGCTGCAGAGAGCATAAGCTTTTTTAAGCATCTTATGCCCTATTTCATTCAATCAAATATTTAACAGTAAAGGACAAAGAGTGAGTATACTGTCCTTTCAGAGCCCCGGGCTCCAGTGCGAGTGGCACCATCAATAGGATGAAGGGTACTAAGTTGGGTCAGATTTGCTGCTTTTTAAGATTTACAGAGTAAACTCAGAATAAGTTAGATCCTAATACCAAAAATCGGCAAGTCTACCGGATAGATGAGGTTGTGTCCCGTTGTTTTTTAGTTGTCCTCCAGTATCAGTAAAACCTGCCTTAGAACTTGAACACGACAACGTAATCACCAGGAAAAGGACACCCGTGCATCCTGAACATTCAACTTGTATACAACTGTATGACTGTAGAGAATTCTTAAATTCAAGGGCTCTAAGGCCATGGACTTAGTACTGCAGATAGTAGTTTGGGGTTGGGTTCGTCCACCTTCCCTCCAGTGATTAACTGGCTGCCTGGGCCTTGCAAATTTTCAGTGCTTTAATGGTCACTGTATTTTAGAGTATGTGTCCGTTGCTAATTCATCAAGTGGTGGTTAACTTTGAGGAACTTACTCATTAGGGTTACATTCTGTTCGTGTAGGTACATCCGCAGGGAAAATGCCAGATCATGATCAGCATGTTGCTGGCTGAGCAGGAAGTGCTGTCAAGGAGGGGTAGCCGTTGATCTGAGTGGCTAGAGCATCAAGCAGAGATGCAGAAGATGCCGCAGACACTTATCCTCTGGAAGATCCCGTGGGCTGTCAATGTTTGCCTCTTAGCCTCCCTTTTTCTGGTCTTCATTTCTGATCAACATTCTTTATGATCAGTCCAACCTTCCTTTACAACACTTGTCTTCAAGGTGAAGGTCAGCATCAGTGCTTGGTCTGGTAGCAAGGTCTGTGTCCTTCAGGGTGCCTCTATGTTATTCTGATTCCTTTTGTTTTTTTCCCATTTAATTATCACAGCTGGGAAGTTGTACTTCCAAATTCTTTGGGGGCTCCATATATAATACAAGTCTTCGGAGCCCCCAAAGAATTTGGAAGTACGACTTCCCAGCTGTGACAATTAAATAAATGTGTCATTGTTATCCAAAGACTTCAGAGTAACTGCACGTTGTTTAAATATTCGTCACCCTAAGAAATGTGGTAAGTAGTTCTTATCTGTCACGTGTGTAGAATCATCAACCCTTGTGCTATTGCTGGTCTGATTTTTAAAAACTTTTTTTTACTTTTTATTTCAGATTAAGAATGACCCAAAAGACATCACAGCTTTGCTCCAGAGCCAATGTTTATACTCAAGTGCCTGACGGAGGATGGGGCTGGGTCGTTGCTGTGTCTTTTTTCTTCGTTGAAGTCTTCACCTATGGTATCATCAAGTCATTTGGTGTCTTCTTCAATGACTTAATGGACAGTTTTAATGAATCTAATAGCAGGATTTCATGGATCATATCAATATGTGTATTTGTCTTAACATTCACAGGTTGGTACCTCTTTCTGTTTATGCTATGTAAGCATGAGTGGCTTTTCATTGGTTTAACTACGTGATGTGCTCACCACAATGGCGGTGCATTTCCTTCTATGACCCGTGGGCCCTTTCCAGCCTCAGTTAAGTAATAGGGTTTTCAGGGGGTTGGGGATGGCAAGTAACAAGAGGTGCTGAAGGAAAAAGCCCTATTTGCCTGCCCTCATGGCCTTCAGTTCATATATACCTGCATTAAGCACCTACTGTATACCGACTCTTAGGATACGATAAGATTACTTTGAGGCCAGCAGTAAACTCCCGTCCTGTGTAGTCATTTTCTGAAGAAGGAACAGCAAAAGTATTTGCCATACCAGCTCTGGTCTCATAAACTCACGCTTAGGAAAGAGGCTGGGACATGTAAATGTGGATGCATGAAGAAAAACAAGGGGGTGTCAAACAGGATATAACGAAAAATTACAAATCCGATCCAGGAGGGACACTCTGAATTCAGACCGCTGCTTCCCTGAGGATTTTCACGGGCTAACCAGAGTGCAGGACCCCCGCACCCAACAGCATCTGAGAAAATGGGGTCTCAGTATAATTTTCAACGTGCTAATGGTCTCTGGGTCCCATACGGGCCTGATTCTCTGGACGGTCCATCCATCTATCAGGGGCCATGGCAGGGGCTTCCAAGAAAACGTGGCCATTGAACTCACATCAGACAGTTAACGGGGCTGCCTTACCCTTCCCTAACCCTGATACCCCGCCAATGGGACCATTACCTCAGAAGGTTTCTGTCTTTCGATGGAGTTCGTTTTCAGCCACATCATGTCTTGGAGCTTCACTTTGAGCTTTTTTATCACCAAAAACAGTGATACGGTCAACAAGGAATTTCCCATTAATGCTATTCTACCGGATCACTCTTCTAAATGCTGTAATGATAGGAGTTCGTGCTTTGCACCAATGTACCGCCACCTAAAGGTGATGAGTGTGGTTTCGTTATGAGCTCTATTCCATATTGGTTTATAGTCTAACAGAAGAGTTCTATATGGACTGACCCCAATGAAATAAATTAAGTCCTTTTTTTTTCCGGCCCCTCTACCCAGCATGTTCTTTATTGCTCTTTGACCCAGTTGTCAGTGGTTCCCTTGTCTTGGTGTATCCAAGTATCAGTGTCGGCCTAAGTTTGCCTGACTTAAATGTTCTGCAGGGTACGGAGTGTAGACGCTAAGTGAATGAATGATCATCGCTACTCTGAATTCTCTAGCCCCTAGCTAGCCTCCTTGCTGGGTCTTCAACCGTGCGTTCACTGTACTTCCGTATCGTTTTCAGAAAAGTCCAATGAAACTGAGCTAGAAACTGCCCATAAAGGGAGCTTTCTAAAAAAGAATCCAAAGCAGTGACTATAGAAAAGGAAGCCGATTGGAGCCGTCGTAGGAAACCCCATTTCTGTCACGGAATAGCACGCATTACATGCATATCTAACTTTATAGGCACGCATGGCGAGCCCGCATCGCTTTCCTCCAACAACAGAGCCATGAGTTTTATCCTCTTACTCCGGCTTTCTCTTTAAGAAGCCCGAAGAACGCACTGTCCAGTTTGAACAAATAAAACTGTCATGTGACAGGTATTCAAGACCGCACGTCATCTCTCCGTGTCTTCAAGACTTGAGAGAAGGAATCTTAAGCAGGCTAACGCTCGTGCCTCTTGGAGCTGAAATGTCACCTTGTGGTCTTTCGCTGCAGCTCCCCTCTCTGCCGTCCTGAGCACTCGTTTTGGGCACCGTCTGGTGGTGGTGGCAGGGGGCCTGCTTGTCAGCACGGGGATGGTGATGGCATCCTTTTCCGGGGAGCTGTATCACATGTACATTTCAATCGGCGTCATATCCGGTAAGTGCGGCTCCTGGGCTCCAAAGTGCTCCAGATACTCGGTTTGAAAAACAAGGAAGGGGAAGGAGGGGGTCCAACCCACCCCTTTTTTCTCTCTTTGTCTTTTTGTCTTTTTTTTTTCTTTAAAATTAATCGTGCCCCAGATCGGTGGTTTTGAACTGGGCTGGATGGGCTCCAGGGATATGGGAGCCTCTTCTGAGTGCCCAGGAGTTTTGGTTTTTGTTTTTTTACTGTTTTTTGGGTTTTTTTATATTTACCAATGAGAAAGAGAACTTCTCTTGTGCATTAGTTTGCAGCCCAAAGACATCATTTTCAGAAAGATGGGAATTTCCTTAGTGGGTATTTCCAAAGTGGAAGTCTGAGGCTCCTGGAGTGTAGGGGAGGGCCAGGCAGGCTAGGCTTTGTCTCGGGCGGTCTGAGAAAACGTTTTTCCCTTTACAAGGAGTCCCTGCAGGCGCACCTGAGTGGCTCAGTCAGTTAAGCATCCGACTTTGGCTTGGGGTATGATCTCATGGTCTGTGAGTTTGAGCCCCGAGTCTGGCTCTGTGCTGACAGCTCAGAGCCTGGAGCCTGCTTCGGATTCTGTGTCTCCCTCTCTCTGCCCCTCCCCCCCTCTCAAAAATGAGTAAACATTAAAAGGAGTCCCTACATTACTTAACAGATGATATATGTATATAGGTAAGATTTGTACGACTTTTCATATATTTCTGCACCTATCAAAGCTCATTTATTTCTTCTTCTTTTTTTTAATTTTTTTAAATGTTTTATTTATTTTTTATACAGAGAGAGACAGAGCATGAGAGGAGGAGGGGCAGAGAGAGAAGGAGACACAGAACCAGAAGCAGGCTCCAGGCTCTGAGCTGGCTGTCAGCACAGAGCCTGACGCGGGGCTCGAACCCACGAACGTGAGATCTGACCTGAGCCGAAGTCGGAGGCCTAACCGACTGAGCCACCCAGGCACCCCTCATTTATTTCTTCTAAATACAAGTCTTACATAAGAACTATATTCAGTAGTAGTTTGTGCATTCTGAATCATATAAATTGTTCTAATGGAGAAAAATTGGGGGGAAAAACACAGAAAACAGTTTTTATACTCCTGGCATCCACAAACAACTGTTGTAGCTTTTCTAGACCTCTAATGAAATCCTTTGTTTTTTAATGTTATTTATATTGAGGAGGGGGATCAAGGAGAGAGGGAGAATTCCAAGCAGGTTCCACACTGTAAGCACAGAGCCCGACACAGGGCTTGATCTCATGAACTGTAAGATCATGACCTGAGCCAAAAGCAAGAATCAGATGCTCCACTGACTGAGCCAGTCAGGCGCCTCTGAAGCCCTTTATTTCATCTTATTTTATTTTTTGCTGCAGCACCTTTTTCCAGAATGAAGTTCTTGGCTCCCAGAACTTATGATTTATAAAATAAACACCCCTCCCTCACCAAATAGTTTATAATGGCAGCTTCTATTTCCTCTTTTTCCCAGTAATCATTTAGGAAATGTATTGTTTGGAGTTCTAAGAGGTTCGATTGTCTGGTGGTTAACTTTTTTAGTATTATTTTCAGATGGTCATGCATCATGACCAAAGTATTTGCTGGCACAAAATCTCTGGAGAAACCAAAGATGTCTATTTGACGTGGGACATAAAAAGACTAATCCATAAAAATACATACTTACATGCATACGTTAAATTAAATATTAAAACAAAAGCAGGGGCGCCTGGGAGGCTCAGTAGGTTGAGCGTCCGGGTTTGGCTCAGGTCATGATCTTGCAGTTCGTGGGTTAGAGCCCCACGTCAGGCTCTGTGCTGACAACTCAGAGCCTGGAGCCTGCTTCCGATTCTGTGTCTCCCTGTCTCTCTGCCCCTCCCCGGCTCGTGCTCTATCTCTCTCTGTCAATAATAAATAAACATTAAAAAAATTTTTTTTAACAAAAATAAACACAACAATCCCAGATCTTTGAATGCACCCTTCTGGAATCAATCTGAATGTGATGCTTATGGTTCTTTCTGTCTCTTTCAGGTTTGGGATTCTGCTTTAGCTTTCTACCAACCGTCACCATTTTATCCCAGTACTTTGACAAAAGGCGCTCCATGGTCACTGCAATTGCTTCCACGGGAGAATGTTTCGCCACGTTCGCCTTCGCCCCAGGTAGGGGGACCCCCGTGGTCCACGTACAGACGCGGGCCGGGGAGGCCCCTCGGCTCTCCTTGCCGACAGCCGCTGACTCTCACCTGTGCACCAGGAAGGGTTCTTATTTGCCCTCTTTCCTCCAGCACGGTTTTAGGGATCTCTTCTCCCTCATCCAGTTGTAGGAATCCTGCCCCTCTAATACTGATCCGAGTTGACCTACATAATAGGTCAGGAGGTGTAAGATGCCCATTCAGTTGGACGGCTGGAAACATCCATTCCAAAATAACTAATTTAATGATTTGAGATTGGTCAGACAATGATCTCTCCTTTGTCGAAAGGACCATATCCAGTGTGGATTTAAAATGTGCCGATAAAGCTAGCGTTATCACCTGAGCTCACGGCACAGCTTTCCTTTCTGGTTTACTTGCTACCTCAGCATTAGCAGGTGGATTTCACTCTAAAAAGCAATAGACGGTTAACCGCGGAGACCCGGATTCACTTCTTACTCTGCTGTTTCCTGGAAGAATGTGTCTGTGAATATACTTTGTTCAAAGGAGTTAACATAGAAGTATTTAGGGGTGACGTGTCATAAGGTCTGAAGCTTTTCACACAGTTTAGAAAAATGACACTTATTTGTGCCTACAGACGCACAGGAACGCAGAGAGACGGGAAACGTTAATTGCTGAATTTCAGCAACGGCTGGTAGACACGCCCACTGGTGTCATTCTCTCTGCTTTTCTGTCCACTTCATGTTGGGAGAATCTCTGGTCTGTGAGTGGAATGAGGGTGGACACTGCACCTGGGCGGCTTTGTTCCCTAGCACCTCCCTGGTACCTGGCAGGCGCTCAAGAAATGTTCAGTGGAAGGGCCCCTGGGTGGCTCAGTCGGCTAAGCGTCTGACTTTAGCTCAGGTCATGGTCTCACAGCCCGGGGGTTCGAGCCCCGCCTGCGTCAGGCTCTGTGCTGTCAGCGTAGGGCCCACTTTAGATTCTGTCTCCCTCTCTCTCTCTCTCTCTCTCTCTCTCTCTCTCTCTCTGCGCGCCTTCCCTGCTCATGGTCTACCTCTCTCTCTTTCTCTCTCTCTGTCTTGAAATAAATATTTATATTAAAAAAAGTTAAACGGAGGAAGGAATATTGCACCCACTTTTGCCAGATGAGCATAAAGCTTTTCCAAATACCCAAGCCTAAAAAATCTTGCAGTTCGAAGTTTCCCACATGAATGGGAGGAACGAGAGGTGTGAAAACATGCGAGAAAAGTAACTGGAACCCCCCACCCCCACCCCAGGCCTGCGGGGCTGCCCTGCTGCGTATGCCTGTCTTCTGATAACCAGCTTCCCAGGTCTTCATACCTGTCTGCTCTCAAAGAATTAGAATATCATAAACTTCTACTGCATATCATGTAACCTTTCTGGGACGATTACGAAGCTCCTTTAGGGTCTTGAGGGGCCTGCATTATTCGGGTGTCGATGTGGGGCTTTATGCTCCTGTGTGGCCATCGCCCCCTGCCTCCCATCCCAGGGTCCAGCCTGCCCCTGGTCGGCAGCCCGGGACCCAGCGTCCCTGGCAGGAAGGAGCAGGCCCGGGAAAGGACTTTACTGTCCCCAGTAAAGGACAGTCTGCAGAGCAGAAATTGTAGAACTGTGTCATCACTGAATTCTGGGATCACCGTGGGGGAATGCACAGGGATCTAGCTCAGAGGTAGGAGAGTCTGTTCTCAGAAGGCCGGATGGTAAATACTTCAGGCTTTCGCAGGCTGTCGGGATCTGTCAGAACCCGTCACTGTGTGTGCAGCACAAAGGCAGCCGTATATACCACATCGGCGACTGAGCGGGGCCACATCCCACTCAAGCTTTGTTATCCAAGCCACGCAGTGGGTGGGATCTGGCCTGCTGTTCGCCAAAACCTAGAAGTAGGGCACCGGCTACTTCGTTCCTCTCGCCTCCACCGGGCGAAACGCACCCTCCGGAGCTCTTTTGGGGACCTAGGCTGACAGTCTTGGGTTTGTATCCGATAATCCCTGTGCACATTTTCAAACCCTGATTGGTGCCGAACAGCATCAAAGCCTAGAATTAAGGATCCAGTCTGGGCAGACTGCATCCACCCTGCCGAGTCCATTTTAGTACTAAACCAGGACCCTTATTTCTGCTCCGTATTTTTTTTCTCCTGTGTTTCTGACCTTCGATTTTCATTTCTTCTCCGCCCCCGCCTCTTCAAGCCATCACGGCTCTGAAGGACAACATTGGCTGGAGATACAGCCTCCTCTTCGTGGGCTTGCTGCAGCTGAACATCGTCATCTGCGGGGCGCTGCTGAGACCGATCGTCATCAGAGCACCGGTGTCCCCCAGAGCAGCCGCACACGAGCACCGGAAGGAAGTGCAATGTATGCTCGAAAACGAGAAAACACGCACCTCAATAGATTCTATTGACTCAGGAGTAGAACTAACTACCTCACCGAAAAATGTGCCTAGTCACGCCAACACAGACCTGGGCCCGAAGGCCGACACGCAGCTGGCAAAGGCCGGCTCGGAGCAGAGCGGTGAGAAAGCCCCTCTGTTGGACTTCTCCATCTTGAAAGACACCGGTTTTATTTGTTATGCGTTGTTCGGTCTCTTTGCAACCCTGGGGTTCTTTGCGCCTTCCCTGTACATCATTCCCTTGGCCATCAGTCTAGGCATCGAGCAGGACCGCGCTGCCTTTTTACTGTCCACCATGGCCATCGCTGAAGTGTTTGGAAGGATTGGGGCTGGCTGCGTCTTCAACAGGGAGCCCGTTCGTAAGATCTACATTGAGCTCATCTGCATCATCTTACTGACCGTGGCTCTGTTTGCCTTTACTTTCGCTACCGAATTCTGGGGTCTCATGTCCTGCAGCGTATTTTTCGGGTTTATGGTTGGAACAGTAGGGAGTACCCACATTCCACTGCTTGCCGAAGATGATGTGGTGGGCATCGAGAAGATGTCTTCTGCTGCTGGTGTCTATGTCTTCATTCAGAGTATATCAGGACTGGCTGGACCGCCCCTTGCAGGTAATTTACATACATAAAATACAAACCCTTGTCTACTACCCCCGTTTCAGATGTGCCGACTTCCTGTGAGAGTCTTAAGGAGAAAAAAAAACCCACAAAAACCTACTGGTTTTTATGGTCCATAGAATTTCAGAGCTGGCAGGATTAGAGATTACCCGAGCCAACTCTCTTGACTTACATATGAGGAAACTGAAGGTCAGGGCATGGAAGTCAACAATCGTATGGTAAATGAGTGACCAAGTCAGGATTAGAACCTACGTCTGCAGTCCAGGCTGCCCTAACCTTTGGCTACCATCTTGCCTTGTAAGTGCTAAAGGGGAACCCATTGATGTATAACCTCACTCATTACCCTCTGGCTTTTGGAACCGCAGCACAAAGCGACTTCCGTACGTCACCTGCCCTTCTCTGGAAGGGGGTGAGGAAACCGGGCTCAGGGCTCACCCTGCAAATACTTAACTGATGACTACCCAAGATTTCTTGTCCGGAGGAATGGGTGTGTTTCATACATTAGCCCCGAAATAGGTCCTCAGAAGTTATTAGGACAGAAATCTCAACCTCCTCTTAAAAGAGCCCCATGGGGTGCCTGAGGGGCTCAGTGGGTTAAACCTCTGACTTCGGCTCAGGTCATGATCTCACGGTGCGTGGGTTCGAGTCCGGAGTTGGGCTCTGTGCTGACAGCTCAGAGCGGGGAGCCTGCTTCGGATCTTGTGTCTCCCTCTCTCTCTGCCCTTCCCCCATTCATGCTCTGTCTCTCAAAAATAAATAAAAAATGGTAAAAAAAAAAAAAATTAAAAAAATAAGAGCCCTAAAGTGAACTCCAGTGAAAAGAATAGAGCTTTCTTCTCACTATATGCTTTTCCAAGAAGCATGCATCCAACAGTCCTGCTTTTATTTCCCACGAGGACAGATGAGTCCCCAAAGGACATGCTAGCGACCCAACTGTCTCAGTTACCCGTCTGTCCTGCTGCTCCCTTCCCCCAGTCTAGGAGAGATCCACACCTTCCACTCCCGGTGTTCTTGCGAAAACCCAGCTAGAGCATGGAGGGCTAGGCCCGGAGAAGCTTCTGGGGGGAGACAGCGTTTGCGGCGGTGTTGCTAACACAGGAATGCTCTCTCCCAGGTCTGCTGGTGGACCAGAGTAAGATTTACAGCAGAGCCTTCTACTCCTGTGCCACCGGCACGTCGGTGGCCGCCGGGTGCCTGGCGTTGGTGAGGCCTTGTCGAAGGGGGCTGTGCCGGCACCGCCCTGCAGGGGGCGCCCAGGCCCAGAGTCCTCGCGGGAAAGCTTTACAAGACATCCCTGAAGACTTCCTCGAAATGGACCTGGGCAAAAATGAGCATAAAGTTCACGTGGAAGTGGGGTCGGTGTGAGACGCTTTCCTGGAGCGCGCGCCGCCCTGTTGACCTGGAGGGGCGGGCGGCCGCGGGCAGGGGTGGGCGTCGCCAGGAGGTGCCAGGGCTGCCCGCCGGCCGCACTTTCCAAACCTTCGAGGGAATGCGTGGGTGAACGCGACCAGCATCCTTTTCGTTTTTCCCTTTTTACGTGTTCCTTCTTGCTTGTTTCTTAAGCCAAAACAAAAACAACCCAGCAATTTCCACGCATCGATCTGGCTGTCTTCAGGAGCAATACAGAGATGCAAAGAAGGGCCCTTTGGCTCCCATTCCCAATCCAAAACAGTGCCCTGAACAGCCAGGGCAGCTGTAAGAGCTGTCACGTGTGATAAACAACTGTCTTCTAAGACGACATCAGCCCAGATCACTGACGTGAAATTGGCTACTACCAAAAAAAAAAAATCTTAAATCATGTTTTAAATTTCTCCTTTGCAGAAAGAAACAGGAACAGATGGTTTGAAACCCCTTGGAAAACACTGAGGTCTCCATTAACAAGTCATGGCGTCTCAGGTTTTCTACCATTCCGTGGGAATGACGTTCAGGTTTAAGACCAAACGTTCAGCTAACAAACAGAAATTCTAAAAAACTATATATGTAACTTGAACTTCATAAATGTGAAGATTACCACTTCTTCTTATGGCCAGTCATTACCGGAAGTATTTCAACACAGAATAGGCAGAATGGCATTCAAAAGTAGGTTTCCTGTTGCTTTTAATTATTCCGAAATATGTGACTATAGTAACTTTAATTTAATCCACTATTTATTATTAAGTTATTCTAGGATGATTAAAATAATCAAAAGAAATAAAATCTGAGGCCTACACATCCCTTTTACCTCCGTTTTGCATTCTGTGAAATGCCTCAAAGAAAACTTATCTTGTAAAGTCACTCTCCTAAAAGGGCCGGGTTGTAATGATTCTGCTGTTTGATTAAAGACCACACGTGGTAGTTAAAAGGGGGGGGAAAAAAGGTAATGGATAGCAAATCGCCTTAGCTTCTTAAAATAATGTTTTGTCGCCTAAGAATACTTGAGGATCTCCTTTGATTGGAATTCTATTTCATCGAATTGTTGAAGCATTTCTGATTTTTTTTTCCTTTAAACAGCGAATGTTGAAGCATTTCTGTATTTCACATGTAGCAAAGACATCACATTTTACCATCGTAAGTTACACGTTGCAATCTACATCTTCCACAAACCTTGATTGCTCTAAGTTGCCAGAGTTATCAGGTAAACGGGTCATTGTTGGTTTGGTTGTTTGTTTGTTTTTGGAATTACACTACACGTGTAGAATTTTTCATGTTCTCGTTTTTTTCTGTAAGGAGGGCAGGTGTGAGGAGGACAGGTGGGTTACTTACATGTAATGAATCTCACTCTGCAGGTGAAGGTCACTGGCTGCTCTGTCTTTTATTCATCTTTACTGTTAATTTATGACAACTCAGGGGGAAAAAATATAACAAGCCTAGTTTGGTTACAGGTACACACAAGCTTGAATATTTCTCTGCACTGAAATGAAAGTGGCATAGTTCATCACCACCTGCTACATTTTGTATAGCATTTTATCAGCCATAGAAATAGGACAATCTGTAAAACTTTGGGGGGGGCGGGGGGAATAAATGACAAAGTGTCCGTCGAGAACAGACACACCTGGAACGGTGGATGTAGCAAATCTCTGTCACTGCTTGAGAAGGACTTTGAGCTTTGTGGCAGTTTTGCAGACTTACATGACTTCAGCACTTTACAACATTTTTTACTATGAATGTTCAATACAATTTAATATTTATAACCGATTTCTGAGCAATCTGCTCTAAGTCCATTCTGTTAACTGCATGAAAAAAAAATGTATGCCAATTTCAGTATGTCAATAATCAAGGTTTTAAATGTGTCAGAGAAAATTAAAGCAGGATTGCCGATCTCTTCTGTATTCGTGACATTCTGGTACTTCTAGATATGCAATAAATGTATGGCTTTTTTTTTATTTAAAGAGACAGATTCCTTTTTTAATGGACTCATCAGCATTCATTGCGTGATCCAATTAAAGTTATACAAACTCAAGCAAGATCCGCTCCAAATAATTTTTTTCACTCTTCTTTTCTACAAAATCTTTTAACTCTGCTAGAGACACTTAAACATTTCCAGGAAGTGTTTATTTCTTCATGAAAAAGACAGACATAAAAAATGGTATATTGGTCACCACAGAGTAGGAGCAAAGGCTATCAAAAATAATAAATGGTTGAGGGGCGCCTGGGTGGCTCAGTCGGTTAGGCGTCTGACTTCGGCTCAGGTCATGATCTCACAGTTTGTGGGTTCGAGCCCTGTGTTGGGCTCTGTGCTGACAGCTCAGAGCCTGGAGCCTCTATCTCCCTCTCTCTCTGACCGTTCCCCTGCTTGCGCTGTCTCTCTCTGTCTCTCAAAATTAATAAAAAACATTAAAAAAATTTTTAAATCTTATTTTTAAAAAAATAATAAATGGTTGAGACTATCTACATCCAGTTGCAGAGCTGTCCTAAGTCAACACACACTCTCTGTGCCAGGCAGGCATCAGCAAACATTTTCCGTTAGGTCCAGATAGTAAATATGTAAGGCCCGGCAGGCTCTGTCCCAACCACTTGGCCCCGTGCTTGTGCTGTGAAAGCAGCCACAGACAAGAAGGACGTGAATGAGCAGGGTTACTTCAATAAAAATTTATGTATGGATACCGAACTGTGAGTTTCCTACAACTTTCACAGGTCATGAAGTACCGTTTTGATTCTCTTCTCAACCACATTAAAGTGTAAAACATAAAAACCAACCGTATTTGCCCGTGGTCTGGAAAGAAAAACAGGCGGTGGCCTGGATCTGGCCCGCGGACTGTGGTCTCTGAGCCCTGCCCCATGCATCCACAACACCGGACCACTCTGAAAAGGAACATGGGGACTGACGGAAGTCGAAGGCTGAGGTCAAGGTGGCTTTTAGATCGTGGTGCGGATGGTAGGAAAGATCAAACAGCCGAGAGCATGTTAATCACAGGTTTTTATTTCCTGGGATTAAGGAGATTCTGCTTTAACCTTGTTGACTTAATAATGTTCCAGTATAAATGAAGACTACTTTCCTCCCCAAAAGTAACAGTATGAATGAAGATCATGTGCTCTTTTCAGACAAATGCATCCTTAACGGATCCTTACAAATGTATCCGTGATGGATACGGTGGCTCCAAACCTTTAAACGAAGTTGCCTCCAAACCTTTACACAAAGTTATCAGTTTTGTGCTTCCAGAATGTGTAATGTAGCTTTTGGGCACTTATCTGCCTTTCCTTTGGCTTAATACCTGGTGATACAGAAATAGAATAGAAAATAGATCCTAGGTCAGGGCTCCCGTGGCCCAGTTATCCACTCAAATCACCCAGAGTATTTATTACATTTAGATTTGTGTGCTCTTTCTCAAATAGTCTAAATCAGAAATAACCATGACTGCTTATTTTAAAGAGCTCTGAGGTATCAGGCTCACTAATAGGGATTTAAGTTCAGATACCATTGCCTTCGGTTATGGTTGTGAGCATTGCGTGAAACGACCGATTTAAAGACAATCCAGGCATGTTCTGTGCTACACGGTCAATCCTATAAGCAGCAGGACGCACTGAGAAAAGAGAGGCTGTACTCGTTTAGGGATTCGTCTTCTCGATGCAGATGTTAATCAAACAAATGAGGGCTACACTCTCCCAACAGGAGGGCCAGCCCTTGTATAAGTAAGGACACTAGCTCCCCCTGGTGTTCGGCTTTTGTAAGGACTCCCTGAAGGTGCAAAACCAGAATAGGGACAAGTTCAAAAATGGGCAACTTCGCTTTTCATGGAAGACAAACCCTCGCATCCAAATCAAAATCACTTCAGTGACTACAGATTTCCTAGAGGGAAAACTGGACAGCAAAAGGGATATTCCAGAACACCAGATCGGTAAAGGCTTTTTAAACAGAGCTCACCAAATACTATGCAGAGAAAATACACATTGTGGCCACGTATTTCTATTATTTAGAGACTTTTCCAGCAACTCAAGAAAAGAAAAGCTCGCCAACTATCCTAGCAACCCACTCCCCTAGAATTCAACCAAAACTATAAGTTCCTTCCCTACACCGACGACTCCTGTTCTAAGATCTGCCTTTGCAGCTGAGTTCCGGACTCACACATGCCCGTGGGACGGCCCCAGAAGTCAACTGGGCATTTCCACTTACACGTGTCCTCAGTGGAACCCTTGACCCTCCTCCCCAAACCTGCTCCTCCACAAATCCTATTGGCTTTGCTTTCTAAATATATCCAGAACCTGCTTCTGCCAACTCGACCAGTTCCCCTGATCCAAGCCAACAGCATCTTAGCTGGATTACTGCAATAATCTTCTAGCTGGTTTGCCCAGTTCCACTCTTGCTTTAGTTTTCCTGCTTTAAATTTCCATATAGAAGCCTCACTATAATCCCTTTTTTAAATAAATTTTTTTTAATGTTTTTTAAATTTATTTTTGAGACAGAGAGAAACAGAGCATGAGTGGGGAGGGGCGGAGAGAGAGGGAGACCAGAATCGGAAGCAGGCTCCAGGCTCTGAGCTGTCAGCACAGAGCCCGACGTGGGGCTCGGACTCACGCACCGTGAGATCATGACCTGAGTTGAAGTCGAAGGCTTAACTGACTGAGTCACCCAGGGGTCCCAATAATCCCCTTTGTTAAGAGAATGACAGAGAGCACGTGCAAGTGAGGGTAGGGCAGAGGAAGGGAGAGACAGACAGACAGAATCCCTACTAGGTTTCACACTCAGTGCGGAGCTCAATGTAGGGCTCGATCCCACAACCCTGAGATCATGACCTGAGCCGAAACTAAGAGTCTGACACTGAACTACTGAGTTGCCCAGGCACCCCACGATAATCCGTTCAAGGCACAAATCAGACACGATCACACTTAGAACCTAAAATCCTTAACAATGGGCTCTTTACACACCGCCTGCTACTATTTTCTCCCCGCTCCTGCTCCTCTAGCTGCACTGGCCTTCCTACCGTTCCTTGAAAACACAAGCCTCTTAGCATCTGTTGCTCCCTTTCCCCGGCACACCCTTCCCTTTGACGTGGACACCAGGTGACCCTTCCATTTGGTCTCTTCCAAATGTTCCTGCACCGGCGTTCCTGACCATCCGATCCAAAACAGTCCTTGTTTCTACTCTTTACTCTAAAAAAAAAAAGTTGTAAAAGTATTTTTGTTTTCCCTCATTAATTATGTCTCCTCCCTTGGTACACACGGCGGCAGGTTTTCTGTGCACGGCTCCATGCCCAAGCTGGCATGTGGTAGGTAGTGCTCCAAAAAAACTGCTGAATGAATGAATGAGTTCTTCCTTTTGCATTGGCTTTCCCCCCACTCCCCACCTCCGGACATTAGCTTTTTCAAGAGAAGGAAAAATAGCACTTATTTACAATTATAGCTCAAGACAGTCCGGTGTCGCTGCAAAGAAGTTGGGTGGCCCTAGGACACTGGAGAGGCACTAGGATCCAAACCTACGGCCCCAAGAGCTGAGGCTGGGTCTCCAATTGCCCAGCAGGGGGAGCTCTACATGGGTGAATCAGCTGTTAAGGGAAAAAACGTAGATGCATCTGAGACTGAACAAAACAGTGGGAAGAAATTTTACCACCAGGGCAGGTATGCAGATGGAGGGCTGAGTTTTCACTGCTGGAGCAGATTTTGTTTTAACCTATTTTCCAGTAGACTTTTTTTTCGTGATTTTTTTAATGCCTCCATGGTACTTGCTTTTCTGGACACTGAATCTCTTTTCTTGGTGATAAGACAAAGTACGTGGACTGATTTCTCGAACTCTGAGCAACCCCAGACGGTCCCACTCGAACAGAAAAGAGGTTGAAAGAAAGTTTAATCTTTAGAACCCCTTCTATAAACAACCTGCGGGGTGGGGGGGAGGCGGGAATCAGGTTTCTGGCTTGTGATATTTTACTACTTCTGAGGTCACGCAGCAGAGGGAAAACACAGCAGAAATGGAAATTAGAGAGATCTGGCCCTGTTCTGCCTTTGCCATCGGTGCTACGGGGCACACGTTTACTTGGCTACCGCGGACCTGTTTCTTCACGTGCCAAGTGAACTGAGCAATACCCACGTTATTAACGGTTGACGATTCTGCATTCCAAACATAAAAGCACATTTAAAGGGCATACCAGGCCCTTGGTAACCCTTGAGGATTAAAAAAAAAACAATGCCACGGAAGGAAACAGCCAGATCTGAAAGCCACTCAATGCCGAATCCGAAGGCCCTTACAGGGCTCACACCCTTGCGGCTTGATGCCCAGACTCCCAGGACGGAAGACCGCAAAACTCTTCCCTTCAAACGGCCTGTCCTATTAAATCCTATGAGCTCCCTTTCGCAGGTACGTCTTCCCGCGTGGGGCAGAAACTGGCCCTGACCTAAAGCTGCGCCGTCCGGTGCGGCCGCCGCGAGCCACGTGGAGCCGTGGAGCACGTGCAGCGCGGCCTCCGGGGCGGAGTCGGGGACACTCACCCCGGAGTGTGAACACTCGGCCCGAGCGAAGGCCTCCGTCTTTACACGGATTACGGGTTGAGATGGTAATATGTGGGGCTCCCTGGACTAAATAAACTGCGCGACTAAACCTAATTTCACGTGCCCCTCGCGGCCTGTGCTCACGTGCCTACCAGAAACGGTAAGGCGCCACCGGGGCCCGCGCTGCGCTCGCAGTGGACGGAGCTGCTCTAGCTGGTCCCCCGGAACCGCGCAAGGGGCGCACACGCGCCCCCCGAGCCCGCTCGCTCGCACTCACGGCTCCGCCGCCCGCCGCGCTGATCCGCCAGCCTTCCCGCGGCCGCCGCGCCCCCACTCCCGGGAGGCCTTGCTGCAGGCCGGGGGCGCGCGGGCACGGCCGGGGGCGCGGGCTGGGGACGCGCCGCGCGAGCCCGCGGCGGGAGGGCGGGGCGGGGCCGAGCGGGGCGGGGCCCGGCGCAGCGCGGGTGGGGCGACCGGACTGCACGGGCCGGCTGGTCGGCGCACTGCACCGCCGCGGGGTCGGGGGTCGGGACAGCGCCGCCTCTCGGGTTGCGGACAGCACTGTCACGGGAGGTGGGGGCAGTGCCACCGCGGCCCGCAGCCACCCGCGACTCCCCCAGGAACCCAGCACAGCACCCCGGCTCTCAGCTGTTCGGGGTGCAGAAAGGAGACACGCTCGAGCCGGGGCCTCTGGGCTCCAGAGGACCAGCCGGACAAGGCCACATTCTTCTGTCCAGCGTCACCATCACGGTTACAAGGCTCTTCGGACAAAAATGTTGACACTTAATCCTTCTCCTGATCAGAGAGAGATTGCTAATTCCACAGACGGCAACGTGAACAGCATTTCAGATTCACTTATTTCTAGAACAGTTTAGACAGGGAACAGTTCATTCTCTTTACTCTTAAATACGTTCCCCATTCTGCACTGGCAAAACAATCTGTGGATTTCCGCCTGTTGCTGAGTGAAGATCATTTCACAAAACAAGATCGACCCAAAGTACGTAAATTTTCGTTGTAGTCAACAAATTATTTTTAAATTTAACGCTAAGAAACTGTCCAAAAGTAAATACGATGCAATATTATACTTAATTGATGATCAATGAATAAATCTGTCTTGTCACAGTCGTTTGTCCAACTTTTAAAAGACTGAGTGACTGGATTCTTTACTAGACTTTTTTTCCTGGTCAAGTGCAGGGTAGGTACAAATGGATTTTATGTCTTTTCCAAATAACTGCAACCCCTAATTTACACACCTAGCCAAATCTGAATCTGTAGGTTTGTAGTTCTTGCTGACCTATAGCACTAAACCTGTCCTTACCCTGTAGGTAGACAGAAGGAAACTGAACAGAACGGATGGTAATAGTACATTCTTCAAGGAGGAAATAAAACCCGTAACAACCCGTAAAAGTCCATGCTCCCTTTAATTCTCTTTTCATATTAGAATGACCAAGTGTTCTCTCTCCAGTTCATTTAAATTTTTTAAAATGTTTTATTCTTGAGAGACAGAGTAGGAGCAGGGGAGGGGCAGAGAGAGAGGGAGACACAGGATCTGAAGCGGGCTCCAGACTCTGAGCTGCCAGCAAACAGCCCGACTCAGGGCTGGACCCCACACTCCATGAGAGCATGACCGGAGCCAAAATCCAGCGCTTAATCAGCTGAGCCATCCAGGCGCCCCCTCTCCAATTAAACACAAATCACCATTTTCTCAATGACCTTAAGAGCTTTAATCAAGTAAGAAAGTGAATCATGGGGAAACCATTGATGCAGTTATAAAATGTATAAATCACACTACGTTAACAGCGGCGAAAGAACTTAGGTTCTAAAGATCAAAATGTTTAATTACCCAGAAGTGTTACCCTCCAGGTTAAGATGGGAACGTGGGAAATGCAATCTGCTCACCAACATTCAGTCAAGTGATCTGATCTAATTTCTAGATTTCCGGGATGCACTGATCTCACAGCAGAGATGTGTCAGGTCTGTGGTTTTCAACCGGGTCCCCAGCCCCACAGGCCATGGGGGGCATTCTTGACACCTCATCACGCCCTCCCCTTACTCAACTAAACGCTTCCCAGTGCAAAGAAGTGAGAAAGATACTATTGTAGGAATAAACCCACCACCTCCTCTGAGCCTACAGCAAAAGTGCGACGCTCGCTAACCTAAGGGCCGTTGTAGCAAATGACGTGCAAGGCCCTTCTCAAACCGTAGTACAAGCTGCACTGTTCCCTTCCCTTGTAACTACTGAGAGGTCACATGTTAAGTTTGTTTATTTTGAGAGAGAAAGAGAATGCGAGCAGAGGAGGGTCAGAGAGACAGAGGGAGAGAGGGAATCCCAAGCAGGCTCTGCACTGTCAGCGAGGAGCCTGACTCAGGGCTGGAGCCCATACACCGTGGGATCGTGACCTGAGCCGAAACTGAGGCTTAACTGACTGAGCCCCCCAGGCGCCCCAGAAGGTCACATCTGAGAAGCTGCTGAACGCCCAAGTAGGCCATTGCTGTCTTTCAGGCTCAAGCTGACAACAGGCAAGGAATGAAAGGAGGGCAGGCAGCCCACCTGGGAAGGAAAGGCCACAGATAAGGGACCTCACAGAACAACTGACTTGCCTGGGTGCCAAGGAGGGGGGCCCCCCTTCCAGAAAATGAGCCAAGTTCAGCCCCTGGAAACGATGTGCCTTGGAAATCCGTTCTTGGGACACAGACAGCGGTGTTTAGAATATTTACTTACTGATCTGCTGGTCCCAGCTCTCTCGAGATGTAAGCATATTTGAATAGAAATGACGTGTTCTCTACCACAGACCAGGCGATTAAGACAGAAAAGGAAGAGTTTATAGTTTTTATCATCCACAGAAGCCTTGGGGCACCTGGGTGGCTCAGTTAAGCGTCCAGCCCTCGACCTCACGGTTTGTGAGTTCGAGCCCTATGTTGGGCTCTAGACTGACAGCAGTCAGCACGGAGCCTGCTTGGGATTTTCACTCTCCCTCTGCCTTTCCCCCCACTCACGCACAGTCTCTTTCTCTCAAAATAAATCAACATTTAAAAATATTAGCCTCATTTCAAAGTTCAGGTGCTTTCAAGAAGGTTCCATCCTGTTACTGGACACCCACCGGGCAGATTGGGCAAACTGTATTCGAATGAAGTACTCCATCCAGACAAAAGCACAGGCTGCGAATGTTTAGTTTAATTACTCCTACGTGAAGGCCCCTATTTTTGGACGACAGCAAGGCATTTTATTATCCACGCTTTCCACTCCTTAAAGGCCTCCGCGGGTTTGGGTAGGTCCACGCTGTCCTCACGACTGCGCGTCGCACTGACCCCAGGGCTGTCCAAGTCATCATCGATCCACCTGACCAGCGCCTTGAGAAACAGACACCAGAGCCACATTTGAACAAATCGGAGCCATATAGTTGGAGGCGAGAGAAAAACACAGGCTTCGAAATCACGTTATCACAATCTGTGACTTCAATTACCCCCGGGAGATGTTCCATTCGATAGAGATGCTTGTGCACACGACACGACACTGGCTGAAAGAGCAGTCACCACAAATGCACACGCCCGGGTGACGGGGGCCGGTCGCAAGTGTGTAGAGAGAAACACCCGAACCGGCACAGGTTTTCTTCTGGGGCGGGAGGAGGGAGCTTTTCTCAACTTGCCCCATGTCCCCCACCCCCACCCCCGGGGCACCGGACAAGCGCTTCTCATCTGACGCAGAAGGGACACCTCCGGAAGTGCGCTCAGAGGCACTGGCGCACGAGGCAGGGCAGGCCACCCGCATGCATCAACACACCCACCAGGAGTGATGGACACGGACGTGTTTGTGGGCCCGTGTGCACACGCATCCTGAGATCGGGTACCTTCCCTCCTCCTTCTTAAAGAAACCCATCCAGTCTGAGCAAACTGCACACCCCTGTCCCATATCTGGAAAGAGAAACCGTCCCTCCCCATTTCATAAAATTCTCAGAAACGGCCTCCGCCACACATCTCAACATTTACCGTTCTGCGCAGGTCCCTTGGCCTAAGTGAACGGGAAGTCAGATGCCTCCTTCACCGGTTCTCACTGGATGACGAGTGTCAGGCACTCAGAGGCCGGGCAGTTTTTAAGGGAGATTTCTTTGAGTGTTTTTTTCTTTTCTTTCTTTTTTTTTTTTTTTAACCACAGCTTCCTGCCTATTTTTGAGCTAATTTCCTCTGATAAATTATAGTTCCAGAGAAGGGCCTAATAGAAAATGGTCGTCTGCTACTTATATAACCACTTCCCCCTTTTTTTCTTCCCCTCATTTACTTTGTATCTTTCGATGATGCTGAAGCCCACGGCGCACTGCAGCTTGCGGAGACAGATAGGGCAGAGGTAGAGGGGGCGCCGGTCGGCCTCCTCCAAGTGGTTGGAGCCCTGCATCAGGCACGCGAGCCACTGGCAGTGTCGAAGTCCAAATATGTGGCCGATCTCATGGCTTAAGGTCTGCAAGACATTCGCACCAGAGCTTGGTGGCGCCACGGACCTCAGTGGGCCAGACCTTCCTTCTCATTCCTGCTTTTCCAAGAAATAAACTTAGGGGGAATTGATTCCCTTACCATCACCAAATATAATTTTTCATTTCCCTAAATGTCCTCCACTGCCTTTCTTCCTATACTTAATTCTTTCCCCTGGAGCGGGCTTGCTCAGCCTTGAGACCCCGGATGTACTGGGCGGCATCGTTCTCCGGGGTGGGGGTGGGGGGGTGAACAGCAGTCCAGTGCCCTGGAGGATACTTAGCACCATCCCCAGCCTCTACCCAACTGCGCCCACCAGAAGTGTCTCTAAACATTGCCAAAAAGTCCCCGGGGGGCATGATCACCCCTGAGAGCCATGCTCCGGAACCTGTGGGACACTTGTCACAATTCAGATCCCGAGTCACTCCCGCCAGAGATGCTGAGTCAGTAGGTTTGGCAGGAAGCGGGCTCCGTCTGCATGTTAACCAGCACCGCAGCTGATGCCGACGCAGGGCACACGCTCTGAAAACACTATTCCGTGCAGTGCGGCTCTCAAACCCGGAGAGGTGGCTACTCGCGAAAGCGGAACTTCTAGCTGCAGGAAAAGCCAGGTCTCTGGCTAAGGAAAAAGGGAAAAACCAGGAGGCGGGCTCTCCAAAGGGCAGGGGTTGTAAAGATGATCAGGAGCTAGGAAAGGGACGGAGCTCTTTCCGACCCAGGAAGGTAGCCTGGGGCCCAAGAGGAAGCCGTTCTCAGGACACCCGACAGCAGGGGCTCTCCAGGGGCGGCTTTACTTGATGACCACAACTTCAAAGAGTCAGTGACCTCACTCAACCCAGACTTTTGGAACTGAACTAGTGGTGAGGAGGCGGGCACAGCCAGGCTGTGCCTAATGTAAGTAACGGGGCATAATTCCAACACAGGTACTGTAAATTTCCCCATCAAGGTATCCGTTTAAATTCTGTGTTTGTTGACAATTTCAGGCACACAATGTCCACCTAAAGAATACAAATGATACACGCTCATTTATCATGAGGGAACTCAGAGCTCTGGGGCGCCTGGGGGCTGAGTTGGTTAAGCATCCAACTTGATTTCGCCTCAAAGTCATCATCTCACAGTGTTGTGAGTTCAAGCCCCTTATCAGGCTCTCTGTGCGGGCAGTGCGGAGCCTGCTTGGGATTCTGTCTCTCTCTGCCTCTCTCTCTCTCAAAAATAAACATTTTAAAAAATCCAACAGGTGTGTGTTTTTTTAAACAACTCACCTTACAGGAACGAAGCAGCAGAACGCTGGTCACTGGAGGAGTGTAGTAGTTGTCAAAAACCGCATAGTCACCCGGGGACACTTTCTGCGGCTTGCTCACTTTGCCTTCGTAGTGTGAGCTATAAAAATCACTGCCGTACCTGGCGAAGCTGAATATCCCCACACCTGTAAGAGGAGGACAAGCGACAACAGAATGGGAACAAGATTCCTGAATGAGAAAGCAAAAGGGAGAGCCCGCCTGGGCGTCTAGTCTGCGCGGCTGGGTTCACACCGTCTAATGCGTTCAGGGTTTGCCAAGACGGAGGTGGACGCCGGCCCCAGGTTCACGTAATCAACCTCTGCTGCTGCTGAGCCAGTATGCCCTGCCCTGGAAAACACAGGGGTCTTGAAGATGGAATTCTTGAGAAATTGGGAGTTCCAAACGTTTTTGTTCCCTACAAAAGAAGTCTTTTTTTTTTTTTTCAGAGTGGTCCAAATCAGGTAGTCAAAGAGGAGCGTTGAAGAATGAAGACCTGGACAACACGTTCCCATGACCTTACCCTTTATTTATTTATTTATTTATTTTGAGAGCGACAGAGACAGAGCAAACAGGGGAGGGGCAGAGAGAGGAGGAGAGAGAGAAGCCCAGGCAGGCGCACAGCCAGCATAGAGCCCGATGTGGGGCTCGAACACACAAACTGTACGAGCAGGACCTGAGCCAAAACCAAGAGTCAGACGCTTAACTGAGCCACCCGGGCGCCCCAACTTTCCTCTTTAAGAACACAATAAACACGGGCACCTGGGAGACTTCAGCTGGTTAAAACCTGTGACTCTTGGTTTCGGCTAAGGTCATGATCTCATGACTTGTGCGATCGAGCCCTCCATGGGGCTCTGTACTGACAGCGTGGAAGCTGCTTGGAATTCTCTCTCTCCTTCTCTCTGCCCCTTCCCAGTTGGTGCTCTCTCTCTGTGTCTCTCTCTCAAAATAAACGAAACTTAAAAAAAAAAAAAAAAAGAACACAATAAGCAGACCTCTAGGTCCTGCTTGTGAGGGAGGTCGCCTGGACTTCTCTGGTACCGTGGCAAGAAAAACCAATGGGCCACCGCCCTGAAGCCTGGGGACCATGCTCGAGACCAGGCCTTTGGACAGGCCCGCTTCCCCACTGCCCTTTCTCGCTCACGGCACAACTATCCTATGTGGCTGCTGTCGGGTGACCAGAATAAACACCCTTGAAACTGACTTCCTGTTACGCTGAGCCTCATATCAGCCACGTCTGCACGTGTGCAGCACAGCCTTTCCTGCACAGCTCGTTCTAAAGGGCACGGCTTTATAACAGCACGTGTTTACAGGACCGCTATTATTTCTGTCCCTTTCAGTTGTTACTCAAAAGTAGTTAAGGATTCTTTATTTTTGTTGGAGAAATGAATTGACAGTCAATCTGTCCAATCCAACTTGATCCAAAGAGAATGCACCTCACTCCACCCTTGGAAAGTGTCGCCTCATATTTGATATTTAGAGAGAGAGAGAGACAGAGCTTTCTGAAAGTTAAGAAAACACTAAACCTATTCACGTCACAGCTGACCGCCTCTGTCCTCTGGCCAAGGAAGTCGTGAGCATATTTCATTATAATACCTTTACTGAGAACACTGTTTCCTTCAAATAATCCTACAAATGGAAGGTTATTTTCTTTAGTCATTAAATATCTCTCCATTTCTAAAATCCCCGTCTTTGTAAACTTGGAGAGAACAGTCATTTGTGGTAAGATACGGTCTCACTGCCTGGCCAATCAGTCCTTACATCTTCTCTTAGGCCACACACAGTAAGTAGCTAAGAAACTTACTCAAGCAGGGGGTGGGGGTGGGGCGCCTGGGTGGCTCAGTGGGCTCCTTCGTGAGTTCGACCCCCACATCAGGCTCTGTGCTGACAGCTGGGAGCCTGGAGCCCACTCCCGATTCTGTGTCTCCCTTGCTCTCTCCCCCTCCCCCACTCATGCTCTGTCAATAAACAAACACTAAATATACATATACATTTTTTTATGGGGGGGACTGGGGGGGTGGTTAAAGTAGAAACATTTTGGGAAAATGCCTCTTGCTCTCTTGAAACACAGAAGATAAATGACCAGGGATGTCCAGATACATTGTTGTGAATTTTTAAGTGTCTGTCTCTGCCAGGTAAATAATAAAAGGGGAGATAAAAGTTTGCTGGTAAAAGTTTATTTCTGATAGAAAGACAGCACAGACCAGTCTCCAGGAGAGTCTGTGGACTGGGGAGGGGGCGCTATAGGAATGGAAATGGAGAAGCCAGGGCACAGGGGTAAGGGGAAGAAGAGGGTCTGTCCCCACCTCTGGTGAACACGTCAGAGACGGGAGAGATCTAACAAAGAGACCTCTGTTAAAAAAAAAAAAAGGACACCTAGACAGTCCACAAGCTGGTGCTCAGAAAGGACAGTCCCAGCCCCCAGATTGCTGACGGACAACCACTCCCCGTAGTGCACTGCGCTGTCCCCTTCACACCTGTCAGATCCCAGGGGACGAAGTTGGAGAAATTACAGCAAAAAAGGAGGCATGGGGGGGAAAGAAGCAGACAGAAGGCAACAACAACAAAAAAATTTGGCAAAAATAGGGTTTGCTTCCAGATCCTTTCCTAACCCCCAGTATCACCATGCAGAATCTCTAATGAGTCAAGGGGACTGTATCTCAAATCAAAAACTGCAGTTGACTTATTAAAAAGAATAAAATAACAGAAGGTCATGATTCACAGGATAAGAAGCGTACGCCTGGACATCAGGCTATAGTTACTCTGTCTACACTAGAGAACTATGCAAAGAACTGAGAAACAATCAGCAGGATTTTCACTTCTGTTAAGAGAGTTCAAGGGCACCTGGGGGGCTCAGTCTGTTAAGCATCTGACTTCGGCTCAGGTCATGATCTCACAGTTCGTGAGATCATGCGTGGGTTCGAGCCCCGCATCAGGCTCTGCACTGACAGCTCAGAGCCTGGAGCCTGTCTTCAGATTCTGTGTCTCCCCCCCTCTCTGACCCTCCCCTGCTCATGCTGTCTCTCTCTCTCTCTCTCAAATAAATAAAAACAGTAAAAAAAATAAACTAAAAAAAAAAGGGTTCAAACATCCTTACGTATTTTATTCATCTTGCTACTGAGTCACTGACACTTTACTGTCTGCTGTGCTGAATGCCTTATATACATGCCAGGAACATACACACGCTGGTTCTGTAGCCACACTGTTAGGTTGCAAAAGGACTCTCTGAAACAGGTATCGTTAGGGGTCCCTGGGTGGCTCAACCAGTTAAGCCTCCAACACTTGATTTCAGCTCAGGTCATGATCTGGTGGTTCCTGAGTTCAAGCCCCGCATCAGTGTGGTGCCTGCTTGGGATTCTCTCTCTTCCTCTCTCTCTATCCCTCCACCTCCGCCCCCCAATAAATAAATACACTTAAGTATTATTGGCCTCAAGGTCATGCAGGTAGCAAATGGCTGACGGGGGCAGGAACCCAGGTCATCAGAATCTACCCACAGCACATTTCCCCCCCAGCACGATGCGCCGGAGATGCGCGACAGTCTTTAGTACCAAAATTATAAAAGGCCGGAACTTTTTCCCCTCTAGCAACATCTTCCAATATTCTCAAGCTGAGGCTATTTCTACCAACAATGTCAAAAAGGAATACCGTCTGTCAAAGAGGCCTGTCCAAAGACAAAATTCCAGGAGTCCCGTGGGTACAGATCGATCATCGTTATTCCCACAATACAGAAGGCATCCCCAGGCTTCTTCTTCTTCAAGAACTTGAGGATGTGCCCTATTTAGAAAGAGGCGTGCGTGTGAGATACACATGTCCACTCATGCATCTCCGTGTAAACGTGCGTCCAGACCTCCTTTACCCGGTTCAAATTGTGAAGCTGTTCAATTCACCTGCATGAATTTGGAGGTTTTGTGTGTTCTCGTTGACTCTAAAGGAACACCTCGTGGCGGAGACAGGAACTGGTTCTAGAAGTTTCACTGTTAGGCCATAGAAAAACGCTTCACAGTACCCCTTGAGCCATTTAATATATTCCTCACTGATGATTCTGGTGTTTCCTAAAGAGCCTGGAAGGTGAAAGAAAATGTAAAGACGGACTCAAAGATGATGAAAACAATCAGTCTTTACTTCGGTCTGTAATTAATTTGAAATTAGAACCAAACGGACTCTAAATCTTCAATAAACCTGTGGCACTCATTGATGTGAATATGAATTAGAAAGAAACAAAATGTCCTTTTTTAAGGCATCGTGGGTACAAAACTTCCACCACTGCGATGGATGTCAAAACTGATCGATCATAGGGGCTCTGTCGGTTAAGCGTCCAACGTCAGCTCAGGTTATGATCTCAAGGTTTGGGAGTTCGGGCCTTGCGTCGGGCTCTGTGCTGACAGCCCAGAGCCTGCTTCGGATTCTGTGTCTCCCTCTCTCTGCCCCTCCCCGGCTCCCACTTTCTCTCTCTTTCTCTCTTCTCTCTCTCAAAAAGTAAATAGACATTTAAAAAATTTTTTTAAGTTCATAAAAACTGCCCACTCCACTGAAATCAGCAACCCCACCCCCCCCCCCCCCCCAGCAACAGCCCCGTTGCCAACCAAACCAAACCCGTCCTGTTACCAATGCACTGTATATAAATACTGCGTTTCTCCGGAGACGGTGCCTTTCTGTACGGGTCACTGAAAAACTGTTCAAAGTCTTGGGGAGCCTCGGGATGGGAGATGATCCAATCCGATGGCGAATGCAAGGTGATGGGCTCAAAGAGATCATGGTCTGGCTTGAAGGCTTCGTTCAGCAAACGCCTTTCCCCAGCATCTAACTTCTCGTACTGGGACACGAGCGCGGGGTTCTCCGAGATGAGGGCTGTTTTTAGTGTGTGTTCAGAGTGCCGTACTGTTTCCATCTACCAGAAAAACACAAGGGATCAAATATACAACGGGTCTCCATCCCAGTGATTTTAAAATACCTATCCTCCACCTACATGTCTAAATTCTCCCTAGAATGGAAAAACGGATTGCTTTTTTTTTTGTAAATTCAAACCAAACAACAGTCTCCCCCCCCCCATTTCCAATCAATTTCCTGGGGAGAGTATCTGAAAAAGTGAAAAGAAAAACCATGAAAATTCATCCCTTCTTCTCTTACGGAACCTGCTCCCATTATAAAAACCATAAGAGAATGACCTGATTGCCCACTTCTTTCTGTCATTTGGGTAACACTATCACGAACTGACTCATCAGGGCCACATGAAAAATACTCAGCCTTTCCAAGGTGACTCAAAAATGTTCCAGACCGCACAAAAAAGAGAACTGATGTCAAGCCTGCCCATTTCAGCTGCAGGCTCCGAATAGATCTCCGCCCCTGAAGTGTATTGCCTCAAAGTCATTGTCACCCTGGGGAAGACATCAGGTGACTAATCAAAAGCCAGACTCACAATGACAGATTTCTTCCATTCACATCGTGTTCCTCTATAGAGCCTTCATCCTTCCTTCAAACAGCTGCTCCAGCACGAGGCTTTTTGAGTTAGAAAAGGGAAAAAAAATTAAACTTCGCTGTTTGGAACCTATCATAATTATCTAGAGGTTTTCAGTTTAATGATTGACAATTTGGTGGGGACAATTTCAGCGAATGTCTGTTCCGAATGGACACCAGAATCCTGGGGTTCCGGAGTGTGGAAGAAATTCTCAGAGGTCACTCTCGTCTAAGCTCTGATACGTGCAGAGGCTCGTCCTCCCTGATCCACAACTGGGCTGAAGTTTCCTGCCTCCTACAGGACAAAACACCAAACAAAATGTGCCCTCCTGTATTCTACCTACCGTTAGGGAGGAAGGCTCCCATTGAAGTCTTTGCCTTACAGGGACTGGCATGCCTGGGCCTGGTCGAGAAAGCGCTGTGCGGGGGGCGCCTTCACCCTAATATTGAAAAGGCGGTGTGAAAGGTCGGCCTTCCGCCGGCCTCCCAGGTCTCCTCCGGCTCGAGCCGCGGGAGGCAGAAGACCACTTAGTGGGCGGGAGCCTGCAGCGCTGTAGGTGCTAAAACCTGCACATCCTGCTTGAACCTGGACTAGATGGTTACCCCAGCTGGTTGCTATAGCAACCCGCACCTTGGGCTGGGCCCCCAAGCAACCGCAACTCGGTCGCTGGTTGGGGTGGGGTGGGGGATCCCCCGGGGACTCTCGCTTCGACTTTCCGCCACGGAGGAAGCCTCCTAGCAAAGGCCAGGCCGTGCTCCCAGGATACTCCCCCGCCCCCGCGGTCCTCCCTGGCTTCCGCCGCGGCGACCCCGCCCACAGCCTCATCCCTCCCCCGCCCGCCGCGACTGTCCCCGTCCTCTCCGATTAGGGACCCAGCCGGGGAGGCCAAGGCCCGGATCTGACGTTCCCTCCGCACGACCCTCACCCCGCCAGGCCTAAACGCCGCCCGCCTCCTTCGGCGGCTCCGGCGCGCCCTCAAGACACGCCCTCCGCCGTGCCACGCCCCCGCCGACGCAATGCCACGCCCATCGCATCACGCAGCCCTCCGCCGCGCCACGCCCCTTCGCGCCCGCCACACGCCCTGCCACGCCCCCACGCCGCACGCCACGCCCCGTAGCGTGAAGCTGTCTCGCAGGCGCTGAGCCCACGTTTGACTCGCGGTTGCTGTCGCCGTCTCTGCCAGTGGGGGCGGGTGGCGCGGATTTGCGAGTGTGCGCCGGGGGCCGCGGGTCTGAGCGTCCTCGGAGTGACCAGTGTAACCACCCGGGTCCAAAATAAGTCAGCCGTGCCCGCAGGTTGACGCACAGCCTGGGCGCGCGCCCCGGTGCCGTCACTCGCTGGACTTTCCCTTCTTTGGCGGCGGCGGCGCCTGCAGGTCTCCGCGCGGCCACGGCCGCGAATCGCAGGTGGAGGGCGGCGCGGAGGCGGGAGCCGAGACGGGCGACGCCGGCAAGGTTTCCCCCAACCCAGGGATGCCAACCTTGGTACTTCGCTGGTGCTGAAAAGGCCAAATGCGTGTGTCGGAGACAAGTAGAAAAAAGGCGCGGGCGAGCTTTAGGACCGAACTAGCTGTGCGGCCTTGGGTAGGCCGGTTAACCTCGCTGGGTGTCGTGAGTCTCCTGTGGGAAGATGACAGGAGCGAGTTCTGATCCCTGAAACCCCTTCAGCACTGGGAAGTTGTATGTGAACTCTGATCCCCTGACCCACCCCTCAACGGCCCCTTTATGTCCGAGTGTTGGTGGGTGGCTGGCTAATGTCAGCTAGTACTGCAAGGGACAAATAACCGACCTAATCACCACCCCCTCTCTCCCTTCGAGGGTGTGGGCCTCCAACCGAGTCTACCCACCTTCCTATCCAACTTGGTTCATTCTTCCTCAGGTTTGCCCCGTGCGCTCCACTCCATAGACACCCCAGCTTCCTACAAGGAACCCGGGGAAAACCCTAGTCCCCTGTAAGCCTGTTTCCTCAAACCTCCACCTTTCCCCCCAAGTTCTCCTCCCTAGAACCTCACTTTAAGGGACACCCAACTTTCCTCCCTGGACATCACTTCTTCCCTCCAACCGTCACTCAAAAATTCTACCAAGCCCCAGTTTTCATTTCCAAGCCTCCATCCTACTGCTGCAGAACAATCTCTGGTCTTCTGAAGTTCAGACCATTTTACCATAGTCTGGTTTTTCTTCATCCTAATCCTCCTTCCCACCTCCAGGAAGGACGCACTTGATGACTTCAGCCTTTGTCTAACGGTTACTTTCTCCACCCTTAACTCCTGTCTCTCCTTAGAGAGCCCTGACTCCATAAATGTTTGAACTTTTCAACTCCAGTGATCACCTGGGTCTCTCATTTGTTTATTCCTCTTGGATCCGGAAATGTCCAAAGTCATTCTTTGATCACACATCCCATTTCCATCCTTACCTGGACCCCATTCTTCAGGAAGTAACCATTTCTGTTCCCCAAGGTTCAGACTGAGCATTTCAATGCATCCGTCACATCTGCCTTTTGACTGAATGCCAGTCTCTAGACCTCCTGGGAGTCAGTGTAGCCCAGGGGCTAAGATGATGGTCTGGGTCTGGCCCCTGGACCTCCTGTTCATTAGCATATGGCCTGTGTGGATTACTTAACCTTGTGTATCTCTTCCCTGCTTTGTACAACAGAGAGCACAGACCTTCTATAGTTTTAGGGACCAAATGAATGGACTTTGGACATTATTACTCTTTTTTTAAATAAATTTTTAAAAATCTTTTTATTATTTAATTTTGAGAGAGATTGACAGAGCAGGAATGGGGGAGGGGGAGCAGAGAGACACACAGAATCTGAAGCAGGCTTCAGGCTTGGAGCTGTCAGCACAGAGCCCGACAAAGGGCTCGAATCCACAAACCGTGAGATCATGACCTGAGCAGGATTCGGCAGCTTAACCCACTGAGCCACCCAGGTGCCCCTGGACATTTTAACTCTTGATTGAATGGCCTTCTGACCTCCTGAGAGCCTTCGCTGAGCTCAGAGTTCACCTCGTCCAGGGAGCTCCCTCTAACCCCGCCTCCTGCAGGAGGACACACCTCCTCTCCAATGCTCATTGCCTTGTGTATATACCACTATCACTGTCTTCGTCACAATGATTAGAACTTGTGTCTCCCTTTCTGAACTGTGAGATGCCTAAAGGTAAACACTTTCATTCAGGGTATCTGGAACGAAAGTTATTCATGACGTTTCTCTTCAACTCATGTATTCATTCATTAACAAGAATTTTTTATTTTTCATTTGAGCTATTTAAATTCACTTCCTGGATGAAAAAAAAACCTTTGTGGTTGCCACCAAATTTTAGGATACCATATTTCTGTACAGTGCCTAGGTATTTAATATCTATTGTTTAAAAAATCTAGCACTTTGTGTTTGTAAGCTTTATTTTTAGAATAAAAATATGTATAATTTATATTTTTTCCTCTGAACCATTTGAGAGTAAGTTGCAGACATGATGTCTCTTTACTACTAAATAATTCAGCATATCTTTTCTAAAACCAAGCACATTTTCATAAATAAATATGAGTTTCATAGCAGTATGAACTCATGGTTTAATTGTACCTCTTCCCCTTCCCCCTCATCCATTTCTCTATGGTCTCAGAATCTTACTCACCCTGAGATTCCACTAAAGATCCATTTAGATTAACAACCAATCTATCATTTGCTTTCCTAGTTCTCAGATTTTATTTAAAAATTACTAGGGGCGCCTGAGTGGCTCAGTCAGTTAAGCTTCCAACTTGAGCTAAGGGCATGATTTCACGGTTCATGAGTTCAAGCCTTGAGTCAGGCTCTCTGCTCTGCTCTCTCTACCCCTCCGCTCAGTATGCATGCGCACTCTTGTGGGCATGTGTGCAGGCGCACGCTCTCTCTCTCAAAAATTAAAAAAAATACTAATAAATAAATAATATACCTTACCAAATATGTGAAAATATTCCAAGTACATTTTTAAAAGCCAAATCATACTGAAAGAGTTGGCCCCACCCCATAGGCCAACTTCCAAGAGGCTCTCTATTTTCCCTGGTATTTTTGTCATATTTCTGAGCAGCGTGCATATAATGAGGTTTTCTTGATCCATTGGTTTAAAGCAGCATCTATTGATTTGTTGCCATGAGAGACGGAGACTGATGACCTCTCACACATCCTCGCATGGTTTACCCCTTCTCCCCCTGATGTAGACATAGCACAATTTTGATTGACTCTGTGATCAACACATCGTAATACCTATTTGTGGTTAGAAAGCCAAGCAGTGTGCTATGACCAGGCTTCCCTGACTGAAAGAGTTTCCCTGGAGGGGTGTAGGAATTTTAGGTTGAAAAATCTTCTTGCCTCAGCGTTCGGAAAAGTTTATTCCATTTTTTCTGACAAGAGTACAACCATTTTGGGGCGCCTGGGTGGCTCAGTCGGTTGGGCCTCCGACTTCGTCTCAGGTCAGATCTCACGTTCGTGGGTTCGAGCCCCGCGTCGGGCTCTGTGCTGACAGCTAGCTCAGAGCCTGGAGCCTGCTTCTGGTTCTGTGTCTCCTTCTCTCTCTGCCCCTCCCCCTCTTATGCTCTGTCTCTCTCTGTATCAAAAATAAAAATAAAACATTAAAAAAAAAAAGTACAACCATTTTGATTCCTAATCCTTTGTATGTTACCTGAGAGATCTTGGAACCTTCCCTTCATCCTTAGAGTCCTGAGGAACTCTAAGTTTCTTAAGTATATATGTTTATAGGTCTTTTAAAGATATCACCTGGTCTGGGCTCTATTTTCCCCCATCCATTTTGCTACTCATTCAGTGGGCTCTTCTTTTTTTTTTTTTTCCAGCGGGCTCTTCTTTTTTTTTTCCTATCTTCATATTTTTCCACCCAACTTTTTGTACTATTTTCTGAAGTTTTTGACATCTTCTGTCTTTTGAGTATTTTGTTTCCAAACGCTCTACTCTTTTTTTTTTTTTGTGGTTTTTATTTATTTTTGATAGAGACAGTGAGAGCAGGGGAGGGTCAGAGAGAGAGGGAGACACAGAATCCGAAGCAGGCTCCAGGCTCTGAGCTAGCTGTCAGCACAGAGCCCGATGCGGGGCTCAAACCCACGAACTGTGAGATCATGACCTGAGCCGAAGCTGGACGCTCAACCAACTGAGCCACCCAGGCGCCCCACACTCTACTCTTTAATAGTCAAACATTCTTTCTTGTTCATATTGTGTATTTTACACCTTTTCTCGTTTAATGGATAAAATTTCTTCTCCTGTTTCTCTGTGGATGTGAACTATGCTATTTTTTGAAGGTTCATACTGTTGTTTCCTCTGGGCCTTTGTCTTTCATGTTATAACTTTCCACAAACATTTGAGGACCCCCAGCTATCTGTTAAGACTTTGTCATGAAGCATCAGTAAAGCTGGTTGATGGGTTTGGGTACATGAGAGCCGCTTATCCACTCAAGGGTGATCTGGCAGAACCAGCTGATTCACTGAGCAGAGATTCCCTACTTTCCAAACTTGTGACCATCCCCTCTCCTTTTTTTCCCTGACTGCCTGTGTTCTGGAAACAGGGTGCCGTGGGTAGCCTGAGCACCCCACTAATGAGTGTGCAGTTCCTGAATCCTTAACCCCTGGTTTTCATCCCGAACCACTTACTGCCCACAATGACCCTCGAGTGTCACAACCAACCCATTTTCACATGAGAATCCGCTGAGAGGGTTTCTGTCATTCACCTGCTAGTATGAATTCATATCTGCTCTGTTTACTTCTCCTGAGCCCTTTGCCGTTATCAGCTGCTCTGAGGAAATGCAAGTCTGACTGACCAGGAACTGGAAGCAAGTAGGTAATTTAGGGTCACAGTGTCCCTCAGCAGACCAGCCTAGATCAAATAAGCAGATTGTGATTCATGAGATTCGGGCCCTGGGACCTGGATGCCACAAGGGAGGTAAGAGGATTAAAAAAAAAAATTAACTTAGATTTAAATTGTGCTGAGCCAGAGCTCTGCGAACGAGAGCTGACTTGTTTTCTCCCTCTGGCTCTGCAGACAGCTTGTCCTCAAAGACCCGTGCCCGGGGAACTCTACGAGTTGGGGAGTACCATGCAAGAGAGACCCGAGCCCCCAGTCGCCCTGGGGAAGCTAGACTTTTAGGGAAAATGCATTCCGTGTTCCAAACAAGCAACTTATAAACCATCTTTTGGACCAAGTCCTGCTTGCTCACTGAGGCTCCATTTGTCTGACCTTGGCCAGCTCGGAGAGTGCCAAGTTCGGGAGGCCCATTAGCAGAGACGAAAAGCAAGAGATCTTTTAGCCCATTAGGTTAAAAGAGGACTTTTCTATCTTTTATTATTTATGATTTGTGACTTCAGTTACCGTTTCCGGGAAGAAATAAAAGGTTACAGTTCTACTTCAACTTACTGGTGCAAATAGATGCTTATCATTAATCACGTAGAAATTGCTAGGCAATCTCGAAGGCCTTCGCTGCTGTGGTCTCTTTGCAGTTCTTTGATGTCTTGTCAGGCAAGTTATTTTCTGTGCCTCAGACAGTTTCCAAAAGCTGTTTCAGTCTGGGGTGTGTGTGTGTGTGTGCATATACCTACACACGTGTGTGTTAACTATATCAGCCTTGCAAATGAATACAGTCAACTCAGTATGAACAAAAACAGACTCTAGGTTTTCCTATAAGGAGACAGCTCCCTGGAAAATAGGGCCCGGGGTACCAAGGAGCTCCTGTAGCATTTAGGATTACTTGGCGGGGTGGAGGAGGTTAGCTGGCCAGCAGGGAGAAAGGCCAGGTCAAGGGACCCCTGTGACCTCTAGAGGGTGCCTCCGGGCCCAGTGACTCCCACAGACCCCACCCCCACCCCCCAGGGGCAGTCTCCAGCATTGCAGCTACATCTGAAACGTTCAGTTTTCTTTCTCCTTCCCCTTTGTTCCCCTTTTTCAGTCTCCAAGAAGGCGGGGGTGGGAGGGCTGGGGGGGGGGGGAAATGAGAGGAAGCCCGAATGAGACACAAATGAAAGAGGAAGTGTCTCAGCACTAACCAAACATAAAACAACCCACTCAATCAGTGACCTCTATGGAAAGACTGAAGACAACCTCGGCATCCTTTTCGACTTGCGGGGGTGGGGGGGGGGGGGCGGACAGCCGCTGCCCCGAAGCAGCCAGCTTCCCTCTGGCCAGGTCTCGGTGGGGAGGGAGCCCAGGGACACTGGAGGGTTCAGCCTAGAGATACAGGGGCCCTCCTCACCTTGGTGCGTCCTTCAGGGCTTCCTCCCCACTTGGTGCACAACCTGGAGATGTGCAGGAAGTGTTAGACGCAGGTGCCGTCGAGGGGGCCTCCCCTAGGACCCTCCCTGAGCCCTTGTCTCCATCTCACGCTCCAGATCAGCCAGCAACCATAAGGATGCTGTGTTATGTTTTAAGCAATAATGGTTTCCCCTGTGCGGAGAAAGAAGCAGTATTTGGAGCTGAGTCTTGGGGGCACAGGGACTGGCCAGGACGGTCCAGGCAGAGAGAACAGCGTGTATCCAAGACACAAAGTTACAGCAAAATGAGGCACATTATCGGCCATTATCACCCCTGGCATCTGACACCACGGAGCATTCCTGCCTGGACACTGTCCTCCTTGCCTTTCTGGGTCACTGTTCTCCCTGGGCCTGCCCAGGGGCACCGGTCAGCCGAGCAGGCACGGAGGGGAAGGGGGGCGGGGGGATGAGGCTCAGGCTAACAACCTTGGTGGGGGTGGTGTGGAGGGTTCTGTAGAGATCACGAGGATGAAACCAAATGACTTCAGGGACACCTGGGTGACTCAGTAGGTCGAGCATCCGACTTCGGCTCAGGTCATGATCTCGTGGTTTGTGAGTTCGAGCCCTGCGTCAGGCTCTGTGCTAACAGCTCAGAGCCTGGAGCCTGCTTCGGATTCTGTGTCTCCCTCTCTCTCTCTGCCCTGCCCCCACTCGTGCTCTGTCTCTCAAAAAATAAACATTAAAAAAAAATTTAAACTATTCTGGAAGCTCAGGCCTGTGCACCACACACCGAGAATCTAGAATCCATGGTCAGAGGACTTGAGTTTAAGTTGAGGCACCACACCCACCCCCCCTCAGTGGCCCCTCTCGAATAAATACTTTACCTCTCTGAGCCTCAGTGTCTTGATCCACAAAATGGGACAGTAGGAACCTGTACCCCGTAGGGTGGTTGAGCAGATGAAATAAAACATGGGGAACCCCCTTCCAACTAGTTATGATCAGAGGAAGCCGACCGCATTACGAACAGTGTGGCCAAACCTCAAAGGCAAAAACGCAAGCCCTAATGTTTTAGCAGGTCATCTCCTTGCTGAGCGACCAGCGTGCACGACCAGCCCTTGTGATCCCTCCTCGTGGTTTGACATGTCGGTCACAAGTTCTGATTATGGAAGTGCTCTCTGACAAAACATCCTGCTGGTGTGAGTCACTGGGGTTGAGCTCTGTGGGCCGGATGCTCCCCTGGGAAGGGTTTGGGGGTATGTATACTCAAATGAAAGGAGAGCAGTGATTTATAACCCTTTCCATCCAGGGGGTTAATTTACAGTCCTGACACTGACAGGTTTCTGAAACAGCAGGTGTCCAAATAACTGGCCAGGGGTCTCCCGCCTTGAGCTGCCTTCCAGACCCTTCCCTTTCCTGTTTAGAGTCTCTGGTTTCACATACACACATCGATTGATTCAGGGCCCAGCCTAGGAACCTGGGCAAAGCCCCTTAAATGGTAATTCATATAACTTTGGCCCTCTCGCAAAACACAAAACACGAGAAGATTCTTAGTGCAGGTGGCTGCGCTGTGGCTTTAGAACTGACTGGGCTTTTACCGGTGGCCTTGGATGTGACAGGGCCTGAGGCTGTTTCTTCCAAGGCTGAATATTTCCTATTCCATAATATTTGGATTTCACATCTGGAGTCTTCTTGAGCTTATTTTTTGGGTTGTCCAAGTCTCTGCTAATCTGGAAAACTCCACTCTGGTTCTATGGCAAGGCAGTTGGGACCACATACATGGAGGGATGTCCCCAAATCTTGCTGAATTAAAACAAAAAGGGTTCAATACAGTGCATATAACTTGAGCCTATTTCTATAAAAACGTGTGTGTGTGTGTGTGTGTGTGTGTGTGTGTGTGTAAAGAAAGATGCTTGCACAAGTGTTGATAGTGGTTAATCATCATAGGAAGAACCCACGGGGTTTGAGTCCCAGCTGGGCCATGTACTGGGTGTGTGATCCGGGACAAGTTATTGTAAAACCTCTCTTCTTGATCTCTAAAGCTGAGATGGAGTTGTTCTAAGGATCGTGGAAGAGATAGGAGGCGCTTAATAAATGCTACTGATGGGGCACTGGGGTGGCTCAGTCGATTGAGCATCCAATTTCGGCTCAAGTCATAATCTCATGGTTCACGAGTTTGAGCCTCACGTCAGTCTCTGTACTGACAGTTCAGAGCCTGAAGCCTGCTTCGGATTCTGTGTCTCCTTCTCTCTCTGCCCTTCCCCCGCTCACACTCTTTCTTTCTGTTTCAAAAATAAACATTTTTAAAAATTTAAAAATAGGGACGCCTGGGTGGCTCAGTCGGTTAAGCAGCCAACTTCAGTTCAGATTATGATCTCACAGTTCATGGGTTTGAGCCCTGCGTCAGGCCCTGTGCTGACAGCTCAGAGCCTGGAGCCTGCTTCTCGTTCTGACCCTCCCCCGCTCACATTCTGTGTCTTTCTCTCTCAAAAATAAATAAACATTTAAAAAATTGTTTTAATTTAAAAAGAAATGCTGCTCTTTATGGCCCTGTACTTAGACCCTGAAGAAATGGATTCTGGGGGTGCCTGAGTGGCTCAGTGGGTTAAGGGTTAGACTCTTGATTTCCATTCAGGTCATGATCTCACAGTTCATGAGTCCGAGCCCAGCATCAGGCTCTGCGTGGACAGTGTGGAGCCTACTTGGGATTCTCTCCCTCACCCTCTCTCTGCCCCTCCCCTGATCACACCCAGGTGCAGTCTCAAAATAAATAAACCTTAAAAAAAAAAAGAAAGAAATGTATTCTGCCATGGGTTGTAGCAGACAGCCCGCAAAGCGGAGTGCAGTAGTAGAGATAAAACACAACCTGCTGACCCTGGGTGTCACCTGGGGGTGATCCAGCACAGAGAAGATGGTGTAAAAACAACCCTAATGCCATGTAACTGTTGCCCTCAGAAGGTTAAACATGATACATCATGTCCCCAGCCCAAGACCTTCACCCCAGGGAGGCATGGGATGCCAGATCCTAACAAGGTTTCCCGGGGAACATGGAACCCAGTGGCCACCCAAAGGCCTGGTAAGTCTATCTTCACAGCGAGATCAGGGCACCCTCCATTTTCCATCGTTGGCCAATCCCCTTCCTGACTGGCACAGTCTTAAGATGTGTCACAAGAGAAGGTTGAAGAGATTCTGTAAATAAGCTTTCCTTATATTCTCCAGTTACTGTCAAGTCTTGCTGAAGGACCCATTCTCACTTCCTAACATGACTTCACATTTCTTTTTATTTAAAAAAATTTTTTTATGTTTATTTTTTTTTTTAATTTTTTTTTAATGTTTTATTTATTTTGATATAGAGAGAGACAGAGCATGAGAGGGGGAGGGGCAGAGAGAGAAGGAGACAGAACTGGAAGCAGGCTCCAGGCTCTGAGCTAGCTGTCAGCACAGAGCCTGATGCGGGGCTCGAACCCACAAATGTGAGATCTGACCCGAGCCGAAGTCAGAGGCTTAACCGACTGAGCCACCCAGGCGCCCCATATGTTTATTTATTTTTGAGAGAGAGACAGAGCACAAGCAGGGCAGGGGCAGAGAGAGGGAGACACAGAATCGGAAACAGGCTCCAGGCTCTGAGCTGTCGGCACAGAGCCCAACGTGGGGCTTGAAACCCACAAACTGTGAGATCATGACCTGAGCTGAAGTTGGACGCTTAACCGACTGAGCCACCCAGGCGCCCCTCACAAAGTAGGAGTTGCCAGATACAATGCCTGGTTCCCAGGTATTTGAATTTCAGAGAAACGATGAATAGCTCTTTGGCAGAAGCACGCCCCAAGTATTACATCGGACATGCTTTATTCTAAAAAATTATTCCTTGTTTCTCCGAGGTTCCAATTAACTGGGCATCCCGCACTCTTATTTGCTAACTCTGTTCGCCTTCTCTCCAAGGGAGATCTTATTTTCCTATCTTCAAATTCTTGGAGGTGGAAGGTGACCTCATGGTCACTCACATAACCTATATCCAGTTCTGGAAAGATAAGAAAGGTAATTCTATGTGCACAGAGACAAATTCCACACAAATAGCAAATACTTCCCCATGCACGGCACCGGGCTGGGTGACTCAGGGACAGTAAAGTCTGGTAAATCACAAATCCTGCCTTCAGGGACCTTACAGTGTAGAATACGCAAGAGACCCCGTGCGGGGCCCACGGAGAGCCACACAGAACGTGTTCCGCACTCAGAGGAGAGGGCGATCGCATTTGCCTGGAGGGACTGGGTGAAGAAGGCTGCTCGCAGGAGCGGCGTTTGGATGAATCTTAAAAAATATCAGCAGGTGGGGGCGCCTGGGCGGCTCAGGTCATGGGTTCAAGCCCTGCGTCAGGCTCTGTGCTGACAGCTCAGAGCCTGGAGCCTGCTTTGGATTCTGTGTCTTCCTCTCTCTCTCTCTGCTCCTCCCCCACTCATGCTCTGTCTCTCTCTCTCTCTCAAAAATTTTTTTTTAAATATTAGCAGGTGGAGAGAGCATGTTCTGGCATGTTCGCTGGAGGGAATGATTTGAACACACATAAAGGAGAGGGAAAGGATGAGATGTATTTGGTGACTTTTTGGGGGCAGAGCGGAGATGTAAGGAGGCAAAGAAGAGAGTTGAGGTTGGAAAAAGTCTGATGAAACAAACGTGCAAACACAAAACAAGGCAAGAAAAGAACCCACCGTCACTAAATCACTTTTCGAATACAGTTTTCAAATATGGAGATGTTTCCAAATATTCTCTTCAGAAAGGAGGTGGGGATTATCTTGTCCTCCAAGGAACTAGTTTTATCACATTTTAGAAACATGGGGACTTTGGGGTGACCCAGTGGCCTGGACCCCAGACAGTGGCTGCCACCACGTGCTTCATTTGGGTTCAAGGGCATGAGAAATAATCAGGTGTATCCAAGCAAAGCAGTGAGCGTCTGGGTGAAGGGAGCCTGTGGGAGAAAATACAGGTATCTTTCGTTTTACAGATTAATTTTTTTTGTTTTACATTTTAATTTATCTTTGAGAGACAGAGAGAGACACAGTGTGAAGAGGGGAGGGACAGAGAGAGAGGGAGACACAGGATCCAAAGCAGGATCCAGGCTCTGAGTTGTCAGCACAGAGCTCGATGCCGGGCTCGTTTTACAGATTAGACACAGTCAGGAGAAGTTGGCTAGGCAATGAATTTCTGAAAAGTCAATTTATTTCCCTATTTTTCTTTTCTTTTTTTTTTTTTAAGGTAAGCTCTTCACCCAATGTGGGGCTTGAACTCATGGCCCCAAGATCAAGAGTCATATACTCTGTCAATCAAGCCAGTCAGGCGCCCCTAGTTCCCAACAAAACACGAGAGTCCTGGGCTCTCAAGCATCATCTCCTCCTTTTTTATGTGGCTTTAAGCAAGAATAGAAGCTAAAAACTCAGAGGAGACCCAGTTCTCTGATGTGTAAAAGAAGGTGGCCCAAATGCCACATTTCCCTTCAACCAATCCCAAGGAACGTTCTTGGGGACCCAGGGGTGACCGTAGATGAAATGAGGGTAGATGAAGCAACTCCTAGGGGCCAGCCATTGGGAAGGATCCAGGGGCAAAGCTGCCCCTCCAGACCTCAAAAAACCATCTGGAGGGATGCCTGGGTGGCTCAGTTGGTTAAGCGTCCGACTTTAGCTCAGGTCATGATCTCACGGTTCGTGGGTTCAAGCCCTGTCCTGACAGCTCAGAGCCTGGACCCTGCTTCTGATTCTGCGTCTCCTTCTCTCTCGACCTTCCCCTGCTCATGCTGTCTTTCTCTCCTCTCTCAAAAATAAATAAAACATAAAAAAAAAGAACCATCTGGAAAGATAAGACATGGAGACTAGGTTGTTACAGTGGTGGCTGCCATGAGTCACTGGTATTCGGCCCTCCTGGCACCCGTGTCGAGGGTATCCATCCCTGAGTCCGGGCTGCTTAAAGCCATGGACTGTGACAGAGGGGACAGAGGACCAGCTCTAGGCTTAGACTTAGGAAAGCCTGGTGGCTTCTGCCCTGGCCTCCTTGGAGCCCTGAGTTACCAGGTAAGGAGACTGCCTCTCCTGCTGCAGAGGCCACATGGGGAGGGACAGCCCCAAGAAGGAGGGCTGAGGGACTCAGCCTAATGTGCACCCCTGTGCCGGCCAGTCCAGGCACCCCCAGACTTGGGCTGGGACCCAAACCAGCTGAGCCGCCCTACACGGCAGGGGAGGCGTCATGTCAGACGTTACACCCAGAAGGGGACCAGCCCCCCCCAACCCCCAGTCTAGATGCAAATAGCATTGCTGTTGTTTCGAGCCACTGGGTTTTGGCGTAGTCTGTTCCGTGGGGAGAGGTAATGAAACCCCAGCTCGCAGGAGCTGGGGGAAATGCCCATCGCAATGTCAGGATTCTGTGCCGTCTGGCTGGGCAGGGTGCTCGGGGTCTAAAGAAAGGACGGGTTTTCCATGGAGGACAGGAATGCTTACTGTTGAGGACCAAAGAGGAATTCCCTGAGGTCCCCAGTCTTCTGGACTCTTGGGTGGGAATGGGTGACAGGCCCCCAGGGGAAGTTTCTCGGCTCTTGGACACAGAGCACACCTGGGCTGAGGGACTCACCCGACTTTGCTCCCCAGAGAATCAATGGTACGAAGCGTTGCATTCAGAGTGCGGGGTTCTGGGGCCACTGAGTCAGGGCTGCCTGTGCTGGACAGACCACCATGGTGCCCCCCACCTCCCAGGCAGTGGGACCAGCTGGATATGGAGGCGGAAATTTACTCCTTCAATCAACCCCAGGGCAAGAAGCAGGACTCAGTTCGCAGAAGGGTACATATCAGCCAGAAGGCTAAATTGAGGGCCCTGGACTGCAGCGCAGGGCCTGCCTTGTGGGCTGGGCCGGGCACCGGGCTTTGAAGACAGCAAGGAAAAATCAGCATGCTCTGGACACAGGGGACCACCCCCTGAACGTGCAGAAACATGAGTGCGAGCAACTCAGCGTGGAGGCGGGGGGCCCGGGGAGGCAGGCGAGACGCACGAATGCCAGGCCCCAGCAGCATGCCGCCCCGATGCCTGGTTCATCACGGAGCACCCCCGCCCCCAGCAGCTAGCACGTAATAGATGCTTAATAAATGTTTGCTGCATAGTTGGACCTGATCTCTGTGTCACCGGGAGACACTGATGCCATTTCCACGGGGGTGACCCAAGTCAGGTGAAAGCAGTGACCCAAGGCAGGGGTACCTGGGCAAGGGGGGACCGGAAGAGAGGCCCCTAGGGTTTCTGCAGCATCCTGTGGGGAGGAGGAGAGGGCAGGGCTGGAGATGAAGGATGAGGGGAGCACCGTATTCGGGACGATGTTCCCCTGCATGGGCAGCCGAGGTGGGTGGGTCTGGGGGCCCAGGGCTCTCAGCCAGCCCTGCCATTAAATCACCACGTGACATGGACAAGTCTCCACATCTCTCTGGGGCCCAGCTCTGTCTCTGTGAATCAAAGGTATTGGATGGGAAGTTTCCCCCTCTGTTCAGAGACTTGGGGATTCCGAGGTCTGTGACTCAAAGTGTGGGTGGCGTAGGGTCTGGGTAGGGAAGGAGCCGGAAGACTCAAAGATAACTCCGAGGAGGGTCGTGGAGTAAATGAGGCGGCTGTCACAGAGGCAGGGGGTCAGGAGGGAACTGGACTGTGTGGGGAAAACCCAGGTTTGCTGATAGGGAAGGTTGGAGAGGAGGAGGGCACATCTCCAGGAAACAGGAAGGAGAGGCACAAAATCACAGCCAACCGGAACATTCCCTCCACAGCCCCCCGGAAATGTCCAAGTCCTAATCCTTGGAAGCTGTGATTAGCACCACATATGGAAAAAAGAGGTCTTTGCAGGTGTGACTAAGTCATGATCTTGAGATGGGGTGAACGTTCTGGATATTTGGGTGGATTTGCTACGATGACAGGTAGAAAAATAAATACAGGATGGTGCTTATAAATAGATCGCTCAAAAAAGCAATACAAAAGGTAGACATCTGAATGCAAAGATGCAAAGCCAAAGAGCCGGGGAGAAAATCTGCTAACTGTGTACATTTGCCTCCGCCCTCTGCCCTCGTGCCCGGTCCACCATGGAGAATGGAGAACAATCAAGGTGTCCTTTGTAGATCTGGGGACACGTTGCTCTATCTCATCTCTGTCTGTCTGTCTGTTTCCATTCTCCGGTTTACTACAGGGAACTAGTCTAATTAATAGCTTGCTCCATGGAAGACTGCCATTATGAGCCATCCATCAGCCCATGGATGGGCCCATTCTGGTCGTGACCTGCCTTGATCCAATGATGTCTCTGACTTGCCCAGAGTGGATTTGCAAGGAAAGGTCCCAGGAGTGACCCTAACTGAACCAGCTTCGGGCAGAGACCACATCATGTTCCCTCCTTCTCACTCTCTAAGAGCCAAAATGAGACTGGGCAACCTGGGACCCCATTTTCTCTGTATCAAACTTGCCTGGATTAAACATGTTTGAAAGATGAGTGTAAAAGCCTTCACCCACTGAGGAATGTTTAGTATCTGCCTGGACACAATACTAAGTTTAAAAATAGCTATTTCATATTTTCCCATAATAAAAATAGAATAGAGCTGCACTCTCTTGTCATCGGTCATTGATTTAATAATGCCTTCTACCTATAGTGCAGGGCCAATTATAAGGTTGAGGTGTGGATGCATTTTGTTTACAGACCCTTTTTTCTGAATTTATTTTTTTTCAGAGAGAGAGAGAGAGAGAATCTCAAGCAGGCTCCATGGCCAGTGCAGAGCCTGACTTGGGGCTTGATCCCACAACCCTGGGAACATGACCTGAGCCAAAATCAAGAGTTGGATACTCAACCAACTGAGCCACCCAGGTACCCCCAGATCGTTTTAATATAAGGTTTAATTAATACAAGATGGACTTCTCCAACCTCCAACCAAATGTCAACATGACTCCGTTCTCGGGGACTTTCAGGTCAAGAATCACCTCTGGATGGCTAGGGTAATATTACAGACGAGAGTTCCATACACGGATTTCTGGGTTCTTTGAAGGGGAGGTTGTTAAGGTGGAAAAGGAAACAAAGAAGCAGCTGAGAGGGAAGAAGGAAGACAAAGAAATTGAAGGGAAGACAAGAGAAAAATGAAGATGAGATCACAATCTTTCTAAAGACATAAATAATAATAGCTACCCCCAATTCCAATTCCATGCCTGACGCTTTTTCTGCATTTCATGTTTGATAACAAACTTTCTGCAGTGGGTGTGAGAGTCTACGCCCAGAGAGGCTAAGTCATTTGCCTGAAGTCACGCAGCTCAGTGAGAGAAGTCTGGATTTGAACCCAAGCCCATCTTGTTTCCAAGTTCACACTCCTGTGTATCAATCACAGAAGCGCTCCGTGATTTTTCCTTAAACAACCTTACAAAATAAAAGGGAAAAGCAGCCCAGGAATTCTCTAGAAAAGTCATCACTGGGATTTGAAAGCCGGAGTGAAAGCAGCGTAATGAGGTCTGTCTTGTGCCGGAATTGGCAGTGTGGCTTCCTGCATTCTTGAGCAAAGAGGCCATGACAGAAATGGATCTCACGCAGGCCGGTGAGAGCACGCAGCCCCTTGGGGATTCTCTGTAATGGGGCCACTCGTGGGGCGTGGCCGAGATGAAAAGCATCTTGATGTCATGGATTTGGCCTAACGCAGCCCTTTAGGCCTTCTGGTGTGGACCCCACTCAAGGGGAGGCTTTGAAACTGTTGAATACTGACACCACCACCCCAACAAGGCCGTGATGTCTTTCTTCTTTCTAACTTGTTATTATGAAAATTTTCAACTTGCACAAAATTTGCAAGAGCGGCATCATGAGCAATTCATACTTCGCTACTGGCTTTGCCTGTCTGGCTCTGCCTGTCTGGCTCTTCTCCGACCGTCTCTCAGGAGTTCTTGCGGCTACCCCCACTTGTAAGCTCCACCAGGCCCCGTGGCCTTTGCACATGCTGTGCCCTCTGCCTAGGACTCCCTATGACTTATTCGCCCTTTATCATAGCCTTTCGTATTTTTGTCTCCCCTACTGGACAGCGACCTTCCTGGGGTGGGGAAAGGGAAGATGTTTCTCTTCCTTACTTCCAATGTCTAAACAAGGCTGCTCATTGAAAGTGCTTTCTCATTCCTACGCTGTTCCAAGCGGCCAGCAGACAGCCTTTCCCACCGTTATGTTCCGGGTACGTGTAAGTCATCTTGGAAGGCCCAGCCCAAATGCCTTCTCTTCCACAAAAGTGTCCCCGATTCCATCTTGATGGAAGTAATTGCCTTTCTCCGAAGGCACAGAGCAATTTATCTAGCCCTCTTGGGTGGTTTTTATTACTGTATATCTTGCTTTAATCGTTTATGCACAGTCTCTCTCCACTAGACTGAAAGCATCTTAAATTCAATTCCATAAGTGGTTCTTAGTGTAGTCACAGACTGAGTGGCTGTCACTGCAATCTAATTTGAGAACAGTATCACTTCCCCCAGCCCCCCGCCCCGACAGAAGCCCGTACTCTCTCCGCAGCCGTCTCCGCTTCCCTAAGCAACCACAATGTATGGTTTGTTTCTATACATTTGCCTATTCTGGATATTTCCTATAAATGGAATTATAGAATATGATTATAAAGATGAAGCCTTGTCTGGCTTCTTTAACTCAATGTTTTCAAGGTTCATCTATCTCACAGCATGTATAAATAAATAAAGGTTTATTTATTTTGAGGGGGGAGGGGCAGAGAGAGAGAGGGAGAGAGAGAATTCCATATGGGCTCCGTGCTAAGGAGCCCAACATGAATCTCTATCTCACAACCGTGAGATCATGACCTGGGCCAAAATCGAGGGTCAGACACTTAACCGACTGAGCCACCCGGACGTCCCTGTTCATTTTATTAAGTGATATTTCTTTGTATGGATATGCCACATTTTATCAGTTCATCATTTGTGGGGCATTTGGGTTGTTTCCGCTTTTTATCTATTATAAATAATGCTGCTATAAACATTCATGTACATGTTTTTATATGAATGTGTGTCTTCATTTCTCTTTGGTCTGTATCTAGGACTGTAACTGTTGGATCGTATGGTAATTCTATACTTAACATTGTGAGGAACGGACAGACTGCTTTCCAAAGGGATACATACTGTGTCACAATCCCGCAAACAACATAACGTGGTTTACAATTTCTCTACATTCCCACCAACACTTACATCCATTTTTTTTTTAAACTCTAGCCCTCCTAATAGGAGTGAAGTGGTATCTTGTTGTGGTTTTGATTTGTATTTCCCTGATGACTAATAATGTTGAGTATCTTTGGGGCACCTGGGTGCCTCAGTCGGTTAAGCATCCAACTCTTGTTTTCAGCTCTGGTCATGATCTCCCTGATTGGGCCTCCTTGGGATTCTCTCTCCCTCTCTCTCTGTTCCTCCCCCACTTGTGCTCTCACTCTCAAAATAAATAAATAAACTTAAAAATTTTTTTTTAAATGTTGAACGTCTTGGGGTGCCTGGGTGGCTCAGTTGGCTAGGCCTCTGACTTTGGCTCAGGTCACCATCTCATGTTCATGGGTTCAAGCCCCGGATCGGGCTCTGTGCTGACAGCTCAGAGCCTGGAGCCTGCTTCAGATTCTGTGTCTCCCTCCTCTCTCTGCCCCTCCCCAGCTCATGCTCTGTCTCAAAAATAAATAAAACATTAAAAAAAAAAAAACATTGAGCGTCTTTTCATGTGTTTATTGAAATCTCAAATCCTTATTTAGACGTTGCTACAAAAACCTTGTTTACTTGAGGACGGTGTGAAAGACAGATATCAGCAAGTCACCATTGGCTAAAAAAAACGCAGGTTTGGTAGACTAGTGCCCTTTCTGGGAGCCGCTCCTGGATAGGTTTGCACTGGCTTTTGTGAAAAATCATGAGGACATCCTAGGACATAAACTCTATATTGCTAGAGAATGTCCCTGGACACACAAAACTAATTTAAAAAGCCCCCCAAATCTAGGATCATAAGAAAAACTAAAGCTTAATTTTACAGTGTGGAAATAAAATCATTTTGTTATTATTATTATTTTTTTTACTAAATGGGTAAAATTATTTACCATCAGGTTTTGAGATATCTTCCCCAAACTGAGAATCATTCATGCACGATCGGTGATCTGCACAACATGAGACCAGTTTTAGACCCTCCTGTTTTGTTCTCTGGTGCCTCAAAGTGTGGTTCAACTCTCGTGACAATTTTGGGGCACCTGGGTGGTTCAGTCCGGCTTCGGCTCAGGTCATGATCTCACGGTTCATGGGTTCGAGCCCAGAGTCAGGTTCTGTGCTGACAGCTCAGAGCCTTGAGCCTGTTTCAGATACTGTGCCTCCTTCTCTCTCTGACCCTCCCCTGCTCACGCTGTCTCTCTCTTTCTCAAGAATAAATAAAGCATTAAAAAGATTAAAAAAAAAACTCTCATGAGAATTTGGAAAGTCGTAGAGATAGACACTGGATTTATGAGAACACTGGAAGATTTCAGAATGAAGCACAGGTGTCTGGGAGAGAAAGGTCTGAAATCATCTGATTTGCAAGCATTTGAAGAGGAAGGGGCATCACCCTTGGGGTTACTGTCAGAACAGTTCATATCTCTAATTTGGGGGAGAAGATAGATAGAAAGATATAGGCAGGCACTCGGTGAAATACGCAAATATTTAAAGCAGTGACCATTGGGACTTATGCTAATGACGTGTTACTAAATCATATGCGGGGAAAACTGACTAGGCAGAAACGTCACTCTTATTTATAACAGTTGTGACAGCGTGGTAAGATTAGGGGCGGGTTTCGTCACGAGTTTCTTGTCGTGGATGAAAAAAAATTATACCAAAAATGGTGTCAAACAGAAGCTGTTCAGAAACTGCTGGATTCTTATCTCTGCACTGATCACTGAAAAAAAAAAAAGTGGTTTTTCTTAGACAGGGGGAAGAAAAGGCAGAAAATCAGGCTCGATTCAAGCCAATTTGGAAGACATTTTGGTGACTCTCATGAGCTGAAGTCCGTGCTCCCCCGTTGAGACCCTAATCCCTGCCCCCCCCCCCCCCCCCATTTCCTATCCTGGCCCCCTGCCGGTGATGGTATTTGGAGATGCGTACTTTGGGAGGTAATCAGGTCATGTGGGTGGAGCCTTGATGAGTGGAAATTAGTAAAAAGGGGAAACTAGTTCTCTTTCCGCCAAGCAGCCTGCAAACCAGAGGAGGGCCCTCCCCAGGACCCCATCACGCTGGCACCCTGACCTCAGACTTGTCTCCAAAACTTAGAAGCACGTTTTGTTGTTGTTGTCTTTTGTAATCCACCCAGTCTGTGGAACTTTTTAGAGCAGCTAAACTGTGACAGTGGCTGGAACACAAATGAATCTGAAAGTGTCCATTGAGTGGCGGAGGCTCCCAGATCTTAACTTTCGGTAACTCAGGAAGACTAACACACTCTCGAGTATCTGGGTTGTTACCGGCAAATTCCCCCGGGAGGACAGAGTGCGGGGTCGGAGGACAGAGTGCGGGGTCGGGGGTGGGAGTAACAAAACATTGGAGGTCAATTTTTTCAAAGCCTGTTGAGTTACCCTTAGCATCTTCAAAGATGTTTTTTCCCTTTCCAAGTCCCCCTCCTTCCTTTTTTTTTTTTTGAGGAAAAATTAGAGAATTTATCATAGGAACTTTGTACTGTAGACTATCATATATGCTTCTAGAAACAATTTTTGTTATGTGTTGGAATATTCTAGAAGCCTTTCAAGAATCCGAATGTAGTCTCTATAGTTCATTTTTGCTTTTGATTCCTTTGCCTTTGGAGATGCATCGAGCAAGAAATCGAGAGTCTAAATGTCCATCAACTGACGAATGGATCAAGAAGATGTGGTTTGGGGTGCCTGGATGGCTCAGTTGGTTGAGCGTCCGGCTTCAGCTCAGGTCATGATCTCCCGGTTCGTGAGTTCGAGCCCCTCGTTGGGCTCTGTGCTGACAGCTAGCTCAGAGCCTAGAGACTGCTTCACATTCTGTGTCTTTCTCTCTCTGATCCTCCCCTGCTGGCGCTGTCTCTGTCTGTCTCTCAAAAATAAATAAATGTTAAAGAAAATTAAAAAGAAAAAGAAGACGTGGTTTATCTATACAATGGAATACTGCATGGCAGTGAGAAAGAATGAAATCTGGCCATTTGTAGCAACGTGGAACTCGAGGGTATTATTCTAAGCGAAACAAGTCAGGCAGAGAAGGATAGATACCATATGTTTGCACTTATATGTGGAACAGGAGACACTTGGAGAAACTCATATGTGGAATAGCAGAGACTATAGGGGAGGGGAAGGGGAAGAAGACAGTTAAGGGAGGGAGGGAGGCAAACCGTAAGAGACTCTTAAATACTGAGAACAAACTGAGGGTTTGATGGGGGGCGGGGGAGAGAGGAAAATGGGTGATGGGCATGGAGGAGGGCACTTGTTGGGATGAGCACGGGGTGTTATATGGAAACCTACTAGACAATAAACTATACTAAAAAAAAAAAAGAATCTGAATGTAGGAAAGACTGTGGAAGCCATTAGCTCAGCCTCCTGATGTCTCAGATCAGGTCACTCCTGAAGCTACTGACAGTCAACTCGGGGGCCTCCGTCTTCAGGGAGGCTCCCTCTCAGGCCCCTGTCACTTGACTGTCCCCTTCTCAGGAGACTCCATGTTGGTTACTCTCAGGAACAGTCAGATGTGTACGATGGGGACCTCAGCAAGCGTGGTGAGAGCATGAGTTCATATCACAATCCACGGAGGATCTGAGATGGGAACAGAAATAGCTCTAAGATACGGTGGAAGCCTTGGCGTGCCCTGAGGGAGGAGTGAGATGGGGGAGGAACACAGAGGAAGAAAATTGCTCTTGGTCTTGGGGTGGGTGGAAAGGCAGCCATCTTCTTCAGAGCAGAGCTCCACGATGAGCAGGATCTGTCTGGGTTGGGGGGGCAAAGTGAACCGGAGAGGGGGTGTGGGGAAAAGCGCTCGCTAGTGCAGGCGGGTGAGGGCGGCTGGAAGGGAAGGCTGGTCCGCCAGGGAGGCTGAGGCTAGATGCCGTGAGTGTTGGGCAGGGAGGCCGAACACAATTTGGTTCTGTGCACTTGAGTGCCATTGGTGGTGCTCTTCATTTCCACAAAGCTGGGCATCCAGCCCTTAACTGCAGTGTACTCCCATTGACACCGATTCACAGCACCGTTCCCCAAACTGTATCCCGCTTCATACAAGCAAGGATTGCACCTACAATATTAACTTCAATACGTGATGTCACCAATATTCCAGAGCCATGGGCGCTGTGGTGCTCTTTTATTCAGGATCACGTTTTGACAAACGCGTTCTGGTGTTAAAATAAAGCAGCTAGTTAAATCCCACAAGGTTTACAAGAATTGGGATTTTTCCTGTACGTAGAACAATAGAAAAGTAAAACAAACCACGGATACTTTTTTGCTCCCAAGGTCAGCCGTCTGACCTTTGGTTTCATCTTAAGAGAATGTTCTCTCTCTTCTGCGGTGTTTGAACTGAAAATCGAACCTGAGTCTAAAGCTGTAGTGTGGTTAATCACAAAAGAATGACTGTGGGGCGCCTGGGTGGCTCAGTTGGTTGAGCGTCTCACTTCTGCTCAGGTCATGATCTCATGGTTCGTGGGTTCGAGCCCTGCATGGGGCTCTGTGCTGACGGCTCACTGCCTGGAGCCTGCTTTGGATTCTGTGTCTCCCTCTCTTTCTCTGCCCCTCTCCTATCTCTCAAAAATAAATAAACGGTTAAAAAAAAAGAAAGAAAGGAAAGAAAAAAGAACAATCAACTTTTTAAAAGACTTTGCTGCTTACATTTTCCTATCATGTACTTTCATGGGGAAAAGAAAAACCAACACACTCCTCCACTCAGTATAAATGTTAATTCTGGACACAGTTTCCCTTAGTATTCTTTCGGCCAACAGAGAAGCTTCACACAGCCGCCTTGAATAGTTAGTTTGTATCGAATGCTTGTTTGAGCCTTTTGTTGTCTCCTGAACTTGAAAAGGGACCCTTGTGAAATACAGCTGCACCGCCTTTTCATAGATACTCCTTGCTGCAACCACAATACTGTATTTCAGTTGCCCCACTAATTCCTGAGGAAAAAATACAGTCTATATTTTAAAACACAGTCCTCGGTCGTTAGTTTTTTGAGGATTTGCCAAATTTCCCGTCACCAAAACAAACCTCTGGTTTAACCTATCAACTCTTGAGTTTCCGGCATTCTTGCAGCCAGAGTCTTTCTTTTCTCTCCCAACAGCCCACACTGTGGGCAACGGAACAGGTCATTTTGAGACCATCTCATGCCAGCTAACCATGGTGCTGCTAAAACATTTTCCCAGACAGCTTGAGTTCTAGCCATTTCCTTTGACAAAGGAATATTCTCTTTTTCCAACAGCATAGAACATTTTTTTTAAAGGACTTCTTGACTTCTTTGGGGGATTCAAATGCTCGAGTGAGTTTAGTTTTCATTTTAAGGGGCGCCTGGGTGGCTCAGTTGGTTAAGTGTCTGGCTTCAGCTCAGGTCATAATCTCATGGTTCGTGGGTTCGAGCCCTGCGTCGGGCTCTGCGCTGACAGCTAGCTCAGAGCTTGGAGCCTGTCTTCGGATTCTGTGTCTCCCTCTCTCTCTGACGCTCCTCTGCTCATGCTCTGCTCTCTCTCTCTCAAAAATTAAAAAAAATTAAAAAACAGTTTCCGTTTTAAAAGATCTTAAACCTCTCAAAGAAAACCTTTGATGACCTGTTTCCAAGGTACAGGTAGAGATTTGTAGATATTTCTAAGTCTGAATTTGTCTATCTCAGCTTTTCTTGGGACCAACAGTGAAATTTCACGTTAAAGGTAAGACCTGGGAACAGTTTTGATTTGCCACCAGTGTGGGGTTCAGCCACCGGCCCTGAACCTTTATGGAGACCTGATTTGTGAGTCCTATTGTGGGGAAGACCCTTCTGCTTCGAGGAAGTACATGCGCTGTTTTCAACACATGCCACTTAAGGAAGGTAGAAGCATGCCAGAAGTTAGTGAACAACAACTCATTTGGCTGATGTTGCAAAGGGAAAAGAGAGGTGTGATGCTTGGATAGGATTTGATGAGAACAGAGCCTTCTTTGCCTCTGCGCGCCCCCCCCCCCGCCCCCCCGCAAACACACGGCCGAGTCTAATCATGAGAAACGCATCTGAAAGATCCCAGTAGAGGGGTAATTGGCAACACACCTGACCTGTGTTCCTTCTCAAACCCCCCCATGGTCATCAAAAACAAGGAAAAGTCTTGAGAACCTGTCACAGCCGAGACGAGCCGGAGAGGACTGAATGCACCTGGAACCGTGGATGCATTTGGGATCTGAAAGGGACATCAGGGCAAAACTAAGGAGATCGGAATGAAGTGTGGGGCTTCAGTTACTGATAAAGGTTCGTTATGACAAATATACTGGACAAAGTAAGGCAAGATGGTCATCGGGGCAACTATGTAAAGCCTGTGAGCACCGGGGAACTCTACTCCCTCGGCAATTTTTCTGTAAATCACAATCTAAAAGAAAGATGGGTGCTAACATGTGGGTTTGTTTTTTAAAACACCATTTCAATCACGAGAGACCTAGCAAGCATCACTGCAGCAGGTGGACAAAGTCCTGAAACATCCTAGTGCACCGGAAGCTCACTTGAAGTGATCTAAGGGGAGGGGCCCCTGGGTGGCTCAGTGGGTTAAGCCGCTGACTTTGGCTCAGGTCATGATCTCACCCTTTGGCTCAGGTTCGTGAGTTTGAGCCCCACACTGGGCTCTGTGCTGAGCACTCAGGGCCTGGAGCTTCAGATTCTGTCTCTCCCAATCTCTCTCTGCCCCTCCCCCACGCATGCTGTCTATCAAAAATAAACATTAAACAAACAGATCTTAAGGGGAGTGGAGAGGAAAATGAGTGGTCCCCATTTCACCATTCCCACGTCCAAACATGCTGAGTGTCTGGGAACTTCCTTGATGAAGTCCATATCTCCATCTTTGGTAAGAAAAAGTTTACAGATTAATAGTAAGGCAAAATATTGTTGGAGATCTGCCCAGGGAGATTTTATGTGCTTCCCGTTACTATGCTTTGGCTTTCAAACTTTAGGCATCTGCTTTACACTTGACGTTTATCAAACTGCTGGTTTAAATAATATCATAGTATTGAATGGTTTATAAATGTTTATTAGGTGTCAGTAATTTTTACAAAGCGAATATTAATAGCAAGAGGCAAAATTTTTGCAAAATATGTACAGAAGTAAAAAGCCTTAATGACTAGCAACTCACTTTATAAACTCAAGCCATTCTTTCCACTTTCCGACCTCCTCTAGAAATAATTTATTGCCGATCTTTGAACTAAAGCACGGACAGAAAAAAATTTACAACAGCATCAGATAACGTGCTTATTAGTTCCTGGAAAGTTATAAAAAGATATCATATGTATAAAAAGTCCTAAACCACAAATACTTTTATACAAAGCTAATACAAATTATGTTTCATTGGGTACAGGATCTGTGAGGTTGTTACAAAATATACTTTTTGATAAGGCTTCTGTGGTCAATGAGCCCTCATCACGGGAGAGTAGTACAGAAAAGCCATTTAATACATTTTGCCATTCTGCCTTCAAGTAAGAGGTAAAGAGAGGGTAAATGGTATAGTTGGTTGCATTGTTACATATACTTTGCCAAGAATTAACCCCTTCCCGCTCCCCGTGTTTCCCCCTTGGTCCCATCGAACAGGCATAACTGAGGACAAATGTATCACTTATGGCAAGAAACGTCATATACAAGCTTTCGAAATACAAACCCAAGTCAGATACCCAGGAAGAGGCGTATTTCTCTCATGACGTCCACAGACTGAAAGTTTATGCACGGTGGGTGCTTGAATACTTCCATCCATCTGGAAATTTTTATTATCAACAGCAGATTTGGAGAGAGTCCCGAACCTCCCAGCAACCCAGAAAACGCTGCCCAATCCTTAACTGTTTTGGTTCCCTGTGAGCTCTGGCATTCGGGGTCAGATGGCTTAGACCTGGGTGCCACAAGGATGCACACATCCTTGGATGCCGACTATGCATCCAAGTAAAGACACAAGAATGAGGCCGGGGCAAGCACGGTACCTCACTCGATGTCAGTAATCACTCACCGGCCTAACGCTAACATCGCCTCGTTGGGACTTGAAAGAGCCAGAGTCCAACCTGCTTCAAGCGTTCAGGCTGAGACTCACACCTCACTCCCTAGTATAAATTCATTAAGCTCTAACTTCGTACCTGAAATACTGGGTGTGCATCATACCGTTTACCGTATTTGGAGCCTCGGGCCACCCGCCCCAGGTCTCATCCGTCCCCCCTTCCTCGTGTTCACCCAGCCAGAAGGCCAGCCCGTATCCTGTCACAACAGGAAAATCAGTCCCTCCTGAGGCAGCAGCATAACAGAACCGCGCACGGTGAAATGACAGGAGGGCGACACAAAGTGACCCCTGGGTCAAGTCACCCTTGGAACTGAAAAAGACACGGCAAAGCTTCTGCTCGATTCCTTAAATAAAACTAAAGGCAGTAAAAAGGCCGGCAGAGCGTCTTTCTCTAGATTTATTGGGCAGTTTGTTACAAATGTTTGACTGAGCTTTACAGACATGATTCATGGATTCAGACAAGAAATTCAGAGTGAACACTGATATTTAGGTTTCTCATTACAGACGCAGGAACAGCATTGCTACAAATTGCAAGGGAGAAAACCTTGTTTCAAATGGCTTGGTTTGGGGTTTTGTCCAAATGTATCATTACATAATGAAAGCACCAATTTGAGGCCTTCTCAAAAAGTGACTGGGATCTCAGAACAGAACAGAACAGAACTTGGTAGCTTTCTTCTTCACATAAATAAGGCGTAACCGGTTATGTGGACTAATGCTGAAAATACATCAGATCAAAAGCATAAATACAAGTATTTGGGTATACACTGGAGGTTAAGATTTACTCATTCTCTCTTACCATAAAAAAAGGGGGGGGGGCACATGATTTCTGTTGCATCCAAATCGACATTCCGAGTCATTTCTGGCACCCGTGCCTCCTACTTCCTCCTGCTTCGAGCCGGCCCCCCGCCAGTGGGTGACGGGGGGGCTCCCTAGACACCCCCACCTGCAAGATCAAGTCTCTCTTAACCAAAGCCACTCTCTTAACCAAAGCGCCTTTTCCAGGCAGGAACACTCACGTGGACACTTTGAATTCATACACTATTTGGCAGAAAGCAAGGATTCGGGTTATGAAAAAATAATATTTAAGTGGCAGGGGCAAGCCTTAACTTATGTGGCTCTTAGAAAACATTTGACAAAACCCTTTCCCTATAAAAATCAAGGTCCAGATGTTGGGTGTTCTTTGATTTATAAGGCAACTCTGTAAGCTCTGCAGTTCTTTGAGGCCGGTGAGGACACTTGTGTGACACGGTTAAGAATCAAATGAGAAGACACTCGGATTCAAAGAACACAATGTAATAGAGGATCAGGCACATTCTATTCCAAATCATAACCATTAAGACTCTCAAAAGCCAGCGCACCAAAAACACTGGACGCTACTCTGAGCGGAAACTGGCAGCGCCCTGTCGGTTTGGTACGAACTCTCTCCCCTTCTTCACAGAGTGGTATTTCACAAGGACCTCGGTGTCAGGATACAGGTTGAGACTCCTTCAGATGGTTTTTAAAAAGTTGAACTAAAGCCTTCAGGCCAGGCCTCACCTCCCCCGTCTACAGGAGCCTGCCGTTAAACACAGGTGTAATCTGCGGCCTCGATTTTACTTTAAAAGAACGTGGAGGCATCTGAGGCGGCACACTGGGAAAGAAAAATCACAAACGCACAGAACAATACCATCATCTATGGGGCGTTCTGACACTGGTGGAAGTCAGAAGGGGGTGCCGGGGGGGGGTCTGCCACATCGACGGGCACTGGGCGAGGTCCGCACAGAGGTCTTCAACAGAACTTAAATGAGACTGAGTTTCCTCTTTTACTGGGAACTTGACCTTCGCCTTCACTAGAGTTAAGCGGTTTTGGCCATCGAGTGAACGATCTGCAAACTCTGCACACAGACTCTGCAGCAGCAAGTCCCGGTGTGACTGTGCACACGCTCAGACAGCCACCAGCGCTGAAGCGGGGTCCTAGTCTGTGAGCTGACACACCACGTTTTCGCCGGCAAGAAGTACCGGCTGCAGAAAGACGCGCGCGTGCGTGACCTGCGCGCTAGGACCGCTCGCACCGCGGCGTGTCTGGGGCTTGTGTGTCACCGAGGCATGGGGACACGGAGGCTACCACCGGTAAAATGGCGGTGGAAACGCAGGAGGGCTCAGGACGCGTCCGGACAGTCCCTGGCTGGCTCCCGGGGAAGCCCCGCTCTCACACCAGGCAGCAGACGGACCAAGAGCCATGGTCTTGGAAAGGCTGCGTGATCCACCACGCTCACCCATCTTTCAAGGAACTTTTAGCCAAGCGAACACCTGAGAACACGGCTCTACAGTAACGTGACAGAGATCACAGTCTTAGTCAACAATTTTCAGGAATTGGAGAAAAGCCGTTGGACTTTCCAAACAGCCACCAGCCTCGGGCACCTGCCTCTCTCCTCCTGGTCCGACAGCCCGCAGCCTACTGGGCAGACCCCTCCAGACTCCCAGGAGTCTGGGATGATCACACTGGTCACCACGCAGCCGCTTCAGGGGTGCGCTGGCATGTCCTTAAGGGGCGAGGAGAGGTCAAATATGAACTAAAAAAAAATGGCTACCTATTCTTAGAAGTAGCCCTAGAACATTCCAAATGTACCTCGGTAAAGCTAGAAGTCTATAAGCAATAGCGATACGAGCGTGTGCGCGCCGCACCTTTCAGAGCGCCACCGAGAGCAAGCAGGAATCCCAGCGCCTCCTCGAGCGCTGGACACGAAATCCTGCCCTTGGCAACTTCCGAGTAACCACAACCTCCCACAAATGCCCGTCTGGAGCAGATGGGAAGAGGCAGGAGGGCAAAGGAAGGAGGCCTGTGGCGGTCACCACAGCGGCCCCCTGCAGGGAGGACCCGAGTCCTGGGACAGGACGGCAGAGTCTGAGAGGTAAAAGCACAGAACACCCTGGCGAGGCCAGGTTTCTCTAGAAAGCTCCCTTATCAAGCCCGCTGCCATCTTCAGCTGCTGCCTGGCCAGAGCGTTTCACGTCTGGCACATTCATGACAGGATATTTAAATATGAAGAAAAGGGCAAGTCATATTTCACTCACTGCTTTGGATCAAAACACTATGTAAGGCATTTGCTTGCTCTCCACCCCTTGCCCCGTACCATTCGTGAACTTTCTTTAGCATCAGACCAGGAATCTTTATGTAAACTTTAAGACACTAAGAACATTACCTTGAGAAGCCACAGAAATTTTAAAACGAGACAACTGCTGGGTATGTAAGCAATTAAAAAAAAAACCCACGAAGGCTAACTGTGCGGACATCCACAGACCGCCAGTCCTTAGATCGAACGTGTCCCCAACGGCAGCCCTGGGAGCAGGTCACTGTAGGGCTCGGCACAGGGGTCGCTGCCGCGTGCAGGGCAGACAGAAAGGGGTCCTGCTTGTTTGAGAACCGAATGCTCTGAACCTCATCCCGACACACAGTCAAGGGCACCTTCTCTACTTGGCACTACAGAAGAATTCGGCTCAAGAGGGAAGCAGCTAAAGCCTGAGCTGTACCTGGTCAGAGGCCCGGCCGGAGGCTACGCCCTCCCCCTCGAGTGGAGGCTGCAGGGAAACAGAGCAGAGGCTGGGCTTCAACGGGGACCGGCAGGTGCGACTTGGCAGCTTTCCGCCACACACCGAGGTCCGCAGGGAGGACGACTAAGGCTTCCAAGAAGTTAAACTTAGAATCAAGACTTTCCTAATTCCTGCTGTAAACTGCTATGTTAAAAAAACGAAACACACAGAGGACAATCAGGTCAGAGGGCGTGAAGGCGGCCAGTCTTCCGCGCGTCACTGGAGCATGAGCTGCTTGAGGTTGTCGTGCAGAATCGTATCCTTGACGTCGCGGAAGACCAGGCGGATGTTCTCCGTGTTGATGGCGGTGGTGAAGTGGTGGTACAGGGGCTTCTGCTGCTGGTCCCGCCGCTTGTTCCGGAAGCATTCCACCAGGAATTTTTGGACGTCTCTTAAGCAGTGGGGATCCCCTTCAAATTCCAAGAAATAGTCTTTGATGCTCACCACCTGCACCTTCTCCTCCAGCAAGTCTGTCTTGTTCAAGAAGAGGATGATGGACACGTTGCTGAAAACCCGGTTGTTGACGATCGTTTCGAAAATGTTCAGAGACTCCGTCAGGCGGTTGGTCAGCCGGTCTTCCATAAGCACCTGGTCGAATTCACTTGAGGAAACAAGGAACAGTATGGATGTCACGCTGTCAAAGCACTCAAACCAACGCTTTCTTTCTGACCTCTGACCCCCTACGTCGACCATCTTGAAAGGAACATTTTTAATTTCAAAGTCGTACTCATGAATGCCTTTGGTGGGTCTCCTGGCCAGCAGAATATCTTGCTGTGACGGGATGTAATCCTGGAAGAGAAAACAGTGCTTCAGACTCAAGGGCCCAGAAGTACCCAGTTTCTAACGTGCTGCTGACCGGTGGTGGCAGCGGACACGCAGCCAAACTTGCCTCTGGCCACGGTCAGGCGTCAGGGGGGCTATTCGCGCTGGGTGAGTGAACGGCTTCTGTCCGAAGACCGGTTCACAAGGCACTGCAGACGAGCAGCGCCGACTATTTCTTTCACTCCCCTACCTGCGGCCTTCACCCCTGCCTGCTGCTGTGTCTCTACCTGTAGTATCAGTCCTCACCCCCGCCCCCCACCCTCGCTCCAGCCACAGACCCTCCTGCGCCCGCCGGCCCACCTGCTCCTCCGTGGAAAGCCGAGAGGGCTGAGACGCCAATTCATGAGGGTCACGTCCAAGTGCAGGTTCTGCCCACCTCGCTCTAGCTTATTCCAAACGCTCCCTGACTGTGCCCACCTTCATGACTAAGAACGCAGACACTGGACACTGCACCCGATGGCTGCGGCCACACCACACGCATGGAGTGACCGTCCCTACCAGGCTAATACACTGAATTCACACCGGGTCAGGGGTTTGCTTCCAGGGTCCCGACACGCAGCTGTGTCCCACCTTCTTCCCTCCGATGGCGGCCTGCCTGTCACACGACAGAGGTCACACCGAGCCCACCTGCCTCACGGGGACAGCTTCAGCACAGACTGACTGGGGCCCTCTGTGAGAACAGGACCAGGCAGCCCCAGGACCCTGGACAGGAGCTGCTCTTCTCACAACCCGTCCCCTGAAGACGCACTTCCTGATGCACCAGAACTGGGTCTTTCTTCTCAGGCTAGTGTTTTTCCAGAACTCTGGCTTGGCTCTTGGGCGAGACCCAACAGGAGAGCTGTTTAATGCTCATTGTCAGGGTCAACATATATATACTTTTTAAATCAAGACAAGATTTTAAAACTGCTGATCGTCACAATGCTGTATTTTATGCTTTTCCAAATAGCATAATATAATTTTGAAATTTCATTACAATGTGAAGTTAGTTCCCCCAGATGGAACAATGGAGTGAAGAATAAACAGAAAAGGAGGCGGTTCTGTTATCTGTAATCCACATCATTTAGGACACGACTCTGGGGCCTTCATAAAACCTGTCGGTGTCTCCAGGTTTCCATTTAGCTTCTGTCTGCACGCTCACTACTTTCCTTATAACCGGCACACCCACACGGCTGCCAGCCTGCTGCCCCCGCTTTCTGGCTGGGCCCTGGATCATCAACGGCTGCACAGGCTGCCACAGTTGTGTTTCATCTTAAAGGAGCGTCCATCCACCAACTGCATTAATGTCTGTAACTTACAGAAACGTTTGCCTACTGGTGCTCATTAAGGTCGTTTCTTTCATTTTTTGCTTTAACAAATTTTTCAATTAAAATTCTCACACATATATTTTTTTTCCTTCCCTTTTGGCCTATTTCCTGAGATTAAATAACCAGGAGTAAGATTATGAGGTCAAAGGTTATGAACATTTTGGAGACCCCGGACATTTAAAGCCTAACTGCTTCCCAGAAACGGCACAAATTTACCATGCGTGCATGTGCCAGCTGCCCAGAACCATGGCAGCCCTTGGGCAGTGGGGGGTGGTGGTGGGAGGCTCGGTCGTTAAGCATCCGACTGGATTTTGGCTCTGGTCATGGTCTCACAGTGCGTGAGTTTGAGCCCCGCACTGGGCTGTGTTCTGACAGTGCAGAGCCTGCTTGGAAGTCTGTCTCTCCCTCTCTCTCTGCCCCTCCCCTACTTGCTGTCTCTCTCTCAAAATAAAATTTAAAAATAATAATAAACTTAAAATAAAACACACCAGCCCTGAGTTGTTGGTTTTTTAAAAATTTATAATTCTATAAAAACTCAAAGTTCTTTACTACTGCCTCCTCGCTCAGAAGCTCAGAATCTAGTCGGGAAGCTGAAGGCTAACTCCTTCGATGCCCCCAAACCAGGAGAGTGCAATCCCGCGCCACATGGCCCGGCAGAGCCACAGTGACTGCAGCTGGGGGCTCTTCACGCACGGAGCCGGGGGACCCCGGGGAGGGCACCGAGGTCTGCTGTGTCTCCGTGTCCTTGCTGGTGAGATGCGGATAATACGGGTCACAGGGGGCGGCGAGGACCAGTGAGCTGGCTGTGCCAGGCACACAGTCTGGCTGCTCTGCCGCGCCTCTCGCCCGCGTCGCTGGAAAGAGAGAGAATCCAGAAGGCTGGGTGGCCAGGTAGGTGCCCGTCAGGTCACCCGCGTCTCTCGCGTTTCACCGCGAGGTGCACCTGATCACCACCACACACACACACACACACACACACACACACACACACACACACACCTTCAGTAGGAAAACTCAGGTTCTCCCGAACCAGGCCCCCGGGACCCCCAGCTCACTCTGCTCCCTGCTTCCTGCCCCCCACCCATCTTGGGGTGCTCCCAGCCCCGCCGTCCCTACGGGCACCTCACTCTCATCGCCTAATCCACATCAAATCCTGTTTCTCTTTATTTCCACTCACCCCAAATTCCCTTCCCACCTCAGGGGTGGACGGCCGTCTCCCCACTCGCTCCCTTGCCTCGGATGCCTTGCCCCTCTCAGGTCAGTCCCCCCTCTCGGACTGGTCCCGACACCACTCAGGCCAGCCCTCCGGCGCTGTGACTTCAGAGGTTCGGTGAAGTTCCTCACTGTATCCGACCCACAGCTGGCTGACCAGCTTTCACGACCCTCTTTCCTCCCTGGTTTTCTGGAACCAGCAGACTCTGCTCTACACTGTCCAGGCTCACCACAGAGCCGAGCGCCCAGATGTGCCCAGAGCCACGCACCTCCATACCACTCCGTGACCGTCCACTTGCACAAGTGTGCAACCACGGGGAACGATCCATCCGAACCCAAGCTAAAGCCTTCTAGAAATCTGTTTTTCTAAGTTAGAGCCAAGAGTGCCACGTGTCCTTTGTCAGACGGATGTGCCTCCTAAAATTAAACACATCCAGCGGTCTCCCATCTGGGGGCCGCCCCCCCCTTCACGAGTCCAGGTCCACCTCACCCTTCGACAGCTCAGATTCACTCACTCCTACAGGCCAGCCCCCGCCTCTCCGGTCAAATCCCCTCCCTGTTCCCCGAACTAATACGATCTTCATGATCAGTACCACTTAACCGTCCTCCGCCTGGTTTCACGTATGTTGTAATTTTGTCTCTGACTAGAATGAGTTCCCTTAAAAACAGGGATCAAAGAACGAAACGGCCAACACCGAGCATTTTCTACACGAAAGGCACTGTTCCAAATACCTTACTGACCTATGTCCCCCCAAAGCTCCCAGGCTGGAGCCCTAACGCCGATGTGACTGTCCTCTGGGCCAGCGCTGGTAGACCGTGGGTAGGGATACAAGAAGTCCTAGGGAAGGGTCCTAATCAACAGTCTTAGAAAAATGAGGGGTGCCGGTCTCTCCCCGTGTCTGTGCTGACTGAGGAAAAGCCACGTGAAGAAGCCGCAGACGGAAAGCCACAGTCTGCGAGCCAGGAAAAGTCCTCAGCGGAGAATGACCCCCCCCACCCCCGGCTGGCCCCTTGATCTCAGACGGCCAGCCTCCGGGCCGTGAGACCTAAGTGTCTGCTGGGAAGCCGCCGGTCTAGGGCACTGTGTCCCGGCACCAGGAGCAGACTGAGACACAGGGTCTCTTCCATGTCTCGTATGCTGCCTACGACAGGAAAAAACTCGGGGACAGACATACCCGTGGTCACGCAGAGCCAGAGCGGTGGGGCCGGGATGGGGACCCCGCTGGTGTGACTGAGAGCCATGCCCTGGACCCCGTGCCGTCACCTCCCAGAAGGCCGAGGGGCTTGGTGCACAGCTGGGCTTCCACGGCCCTGGTACTTTGGAGACGGAGGAGCAAACGCAACCCTGTGACCAGTCGGATGCGCACGGGACGAACGGCGAGCCCGCAGCACAGCCGGCTTCCTTCTCCCTCCTCTACACTGACCTGCTAATCGGAGCGCTTTTCTCTGTTCCAGATGTGGCCCTGGAACTGCTCTCAGCCTGAGGCTCTGAGCAGCTGGTACCAGCTGACTGGAGCTGGCCTACAGCCATGCATTCAGAAGTTATTCGCTGAGCGCCTGCTGTATGCCAGGCATTGTCACCAGGCATCAAGAACTCAACTCTTCACATCAAGAGATGAGATCCTTGGGGCACCTGGGTGGCTCAGTCAGTTAAGCATCTGACTTCGGCTCAGGTCACAATCTCGTGGTTCTGAGTTTGAGCCCCGTGTCGGGCTCTGTGCTGACAGCTCATAGCCTGGAGCCTGCTTCGGATTCTGTGTCTCCCTCTCTGCCCTTTCCCTGCTCATGCTCTGTCTCTCAAAAACAAATAAACATCCTTGCCCTTATGGCAAGAGGTAGAGGTAAAAGACAAGCAAAGACAGAAACAACCAACTGGAGAGAGAGCAATCTTTGAAGGAAGCAAGGGCTGAAACTGAACACAAGCCAAGGGACCGACTGTGGACGCTGTGCTCATGGAGAGCTGATCTGAGAAGGTGAACTGACAAGGGCAGGTCAAATCCGCGCTGCCTGGTTTGGAAAACATGCGGTAACTCTTAAAACTTAGTTTACCTGCTAAGGCTCTCTCCATTCGGCCTACGGTAACTTTCTTAAGGCTCATACTCTAACCTGATAGAAAAGAGTCCATGAAATAAAGTCCGAATACACAGATTCATATGGAGATCCCAACTTTGGGAACACACATGTCTAGTAAAAACACACTGGCTTAAGGGCAGACAAGTGCAATTTGGCAAAATCCAAACCAAGAGGATGTAAAAACCACCCTGCAGGAAGAAGGCACATTTCACACGTCCTGGACACATTAGCATGCTGTTGTCTTGCTTGCGGCGGGGTTTTTCATTTTGTGTTTTCTTTCCATTTTATTCTTAAAGCCAACCTCAAAAGACCCATGAGACTATACTACGATGTGTTACAGAAATTTGCTTTAAGAGGAGGCAAAGAATGCTGCGGTAAGTCCGGCAGGTGACAAATGACCGTGGGGCAGTGGCCTTCACAATTTTCTGAGCAGCAGGAAGTTATCTTCCAGGGAAGACTCTGGCATGAGTCCAGCACACAGAACAGAGCAGATGCCCGGCCCGCAGCAGGCCTGGGGCCAGAGAGAGCCACGGCGCCAGCCACAGCGCCAGCGAGAGGAAAGTCAGGAACGCTCCCTCCAAGGGGGACTCCTACTTCGTGGCGCCTCTTCAGCCGGCCTTGAGAATCCAGCCCTCCTACACCGTCACTCAACACGAAGGGGTGCTGTGCTGAAAAATACCGTTTACTGAACGGTTTTGAAATCGGTCAGCCAACCCGCCATGTCCTGTTTCTGCTTACACACACACACACACACACACACACACACGACGCTGAAGGAGAGCAGATAATGTGCAATCTCATTTCAAACATAAACTTTCTCTAAACAGTTTTCTGTTCTGAACTAGAGGACAGGCCACTCCTTAGGGAAATGGCAGCCATGAGGATGACAGGGAGACAAAAGGAAGCTGGAAGAGTCCGAATGCTGCCACTGGGAAAAAGGAAGAAGCAAACAGTTCAATACATAATTTTTCCAAACCTCCTAATATCCTGACTATTAGCAATAAACATAATGGCAATAAACATAAACAAAAACTTACTGCTTCTCCAAGTTTATCCAAGTTATCCAGGAAATATTTTACAGATTCACCCTAAAACAAGAAAAAGAAATAGTTATTAGGGCTTAGAAATGGAAGATTTTGTTACAACAGTTTATATTAGACTGTCTGGCCGTACACTTAATCCAAACATACTTTGTTTAGTTACAAAATTCAGACCGAACAACTACCCCACTGAAACGTACACAGCGTCTGCTTCTGCCCGAGTGCGGCAGCCCACGGAACCTCACGGACGCCCCCCCCCCCGCCCCCTCCCCCGAGCGGCAGCCAGCCATCCTCCGCATGGACAGCATTACACGGAGGCTTCCTGGCCGAACTGCCCATGCATCCGCAGGGAAGGGGGAATTTCACGGTGAAAACTGCTTTTGAAATAAACACTACAGTGTAAGTGTCTGCACTGTACAGATTTATCTTTAGTGTCAAGAGCAAACCAGAGATGAGGGGAGAACACCGTAAAATCTTTACTAACAGACACTTGCTTGGACAGACATGCCTGGCTCCAGAAGGTTCTGAATACTGCTGCAGGCTTCATGTCTCCATGAGGTCTTTTCCTGAGTGAACAGCCTACTTTCTCCCCCAGATTTCTACTAGACCTCAGGCCACGGTCGGACACCTAACCTGCATGAGAATACATTCTTGAGAGCGAATAGTTGGACAGAGGACGGACAGCACGGAGGGGAGCCATTTGGGACAAAGAGGGCTCTTCCTCCCAGGATGCTGTCCCTGTGTGTCCGTGTCCCTGCTGTCTGCCCCTGGGGCACAGCACTCCCCCTCCCTTGACCGCTCCCATGAGTTCCTGAGGGCAGTGCCTCTATGATGCATAGGGGAAAATCACCTGAAGATCTTGGTTGACCAGAAGTTCTGATTTGGATGGGGAGAGGGGGTGGGGGGGGGGACCAACCAACAGTTTCTGCCACTCAGGTCATTTCTGGGACCACAGTGAGGCCTGAAAGCAGCAATTTTCAATTTCTTTTTTGGTCTCAGAATCCCTTTACATATCTTACGATTCTTGAGGATCACAAACAGACCTTCCTTATGTGGATTATAGCTATGAATGTTTATTGTATTAGAAAGTGAAACTGAGAACTTTTTAAAGTATTTAAAAATTCCTTTAGGGGCTCCTGGGCGGCTCAGTCAGTTGGGTGCCTGACTCTTGATCTCTTGGTTCATGGGATCAAGTCCCGTGTCAGGCTCTGTGATGCTGGCGGGGAGCCTGCTTGGGAGTCTCTCTCTCTGCACTTCTCCTGCTCACATGCTCACTCTTTCTCAAAATAAGTAAACTTAAAAAAAAAAAAAACCCAAAAATGAATAGAAATGCCTTAAAGAATATCAATGATAAACCCATTCTATGCAAACGTGTTTGAGTTCAGCTCACAGGACAGAGAGACATTCATCTGCTTCTGCATTTGAACCGCAACTACAGGTTGCTCTGGCTGAGTATATACATCAAGTCTGGCCTGTCACAAAAACATAGTTGGAAAAGGGAGTATTTTAATAAAATATTTTCAGATAATTATGGATATTTTTGCTACTATACCCAAACTTGACATGTGGTAGTTTTTAAAAAAAATGTTAATTTCACTGTGTAATAGAAACCTTTTTGGGCTGAACTCCTGGACGGAACCTTTTGGTCTGAACTTCTCAAACTCCGTGACATTAAAGTCCACTGGCTCACCCTGTATTCAGAACCGACCTCTGGTCCCCGCCCCCACCAGTCTGTCACACCAGGCACTGGTCCCAGGGACATGGCGGCCAGCTAACTAGCACACCTTCCACATGTTGGCTGCCTCCTTCCACAACGTTAAGAAAGTCGTAGTCCTCAGTTCTTTCACCTCCTCAGAAGCCCCAAGTATTGGGAAGCTGCCAAGCTCACGGTGATGGGCCCAAAACAAGTTTTCCTCAGTTCTGATTTTCACTTCAAAGCTCAAGTGTTATCAATGGCAGCAAGCACTCCCCCTTCTTGTCCTTGAGGTGACAGGCCAATAACTTCATTTATTTTCTAAAACATGTGTTTTCTGTGCAATGGCCAAGTCTGAGTAAGATGTTTGCTTTCTCAAATAAAAGAGTATTCCATGAAAAACACGGTCAGTTCTGCTCACGGTCCAACCTACTGAGATGTGCTTTTCGCCGGCTTCCGCCCTGTCATGCAGGGCTCCCAGAAGGTGTGCACTCGAAGGTTGAGTTTTTTTTTAAGACAGAGAGTGTGAGCAGGGGAGGGGCAGAGAGAAGGAGAGAGCGAATCCCAAGCAGGCTCTATGCTGTTAGCTCAGGGCCTGATACGGGGATCGACCTCACAAAACGTGAGATCATGACCTGAGCCAGAAGCAAGAGTGGGACGCTCAACTGTCTAACCCCCCAGGCGCCCCAAAGGTTGAGATTTAACACAGCACTTATTCCTGCTTATTTAAGGATAATCATAAGTGAAACGGGGAGGGTGTGTGTGGAATGGCGGCTGCGTGGTGGGAAGACTAGAACTTGTGCTAGGAGCCAATGCGCAGACCCGAGCTAAGGCGCGGGCTCTTCCTGGAGCGTCGGCGCAGGTGTGAACACACCGCCGAAGGGACGTCACAGCTCGGGGTCGTTATGGAGAGTGCCAGCTTGGGACGCCCCCGGAGGTCTGTGGACCACGCTCTGAGAGCGCATCACGAGGAAGCACGCAGGTGTGTGTTTGCGGCGGGGGTGGGGGCGGGGTGGGCAAGGTCTGGCTGATTTCCTCAGGACTGGAAGCAGTGATAGATGGGTTTGCTTTTCTCTGGAACTGTACAGTACTGACAGCGTCTAACCATGATTTTTAGGGGCACCTGGGTGGCTCAGTCAGTTGAGCATCTGACTTCGGCTCAGGTTGTGATCTGACGGTCTGTGAGCTCAAGCCCCCACTGGACTCTGGGCTAACAGCTCAGAGCCTGGAGCCTGCTTTGGATTCTGTGTCTCCCTCTCTCTCTGCCTCTCCCCTGCTCACACACAGGCTGGCTCACTCTCTCTCTCAATCTCTCTCACAAAAATAAATACACATTAAGAAAAAAAGATTTTTAGGAGATGGGAAAAATCTTCAAGGAATTCATTTCAGATTAATGTGGACAAAACTGTATGGATATTTTGCATTATATCATAAATTTTAATGAAAAAAATTAATATTTTTGTGTTTTGACTGAAATATGTAAGCCAAAGGAAATCTGGGCTTAATCTATAAATAATATCAATATTTACATATAGGACTCTTTGTACAACCCAAAAGTATTTATTTATTATTATTGTTCTTTAATGTTTGTTTATTTTTGAGAGAGAGAAAGAAAGGTATGCGAGGCAGGGGAGGGGCAGGGAGAGAGGGAGACAGGATCTGAAGTGGGCTCCACACTGACACCAGAGAGCCTGATGTGGGGCTCCAACTCACGAATCGTGAGATCATGACCTGAGCTAAAATCAGACGCCTGACCGACGGAGCCACCCACGGGGCACCCCAAAAGTATTTAAAAAGTAAGATTCAACCAGATAATAACAATTCTGTTATACTGAAGTAGACAGGATTTTTGCCTCTTGGACAAATACGATAAAACAGAAGTCACTCTGCTTACATAGGACTCAGACTAACAAAACTGTCACCCTTTCAGTGATGTGTATATTGAATACTTACATAATGTCAAATACGTTAAATGAAATTTAGCAAATTTCTAAAACAGGTGTTTTTCTTGACTGGTAGTATTGCATATTCCCTTTATTGGCTTTTTCCTTGATTTTGGATTTAATATAAATTCACTGTGGAAACTGGGAACTAGAAAAAGATACAGAGAGGAAAGAGGCGAGAGCCATCACTTCCAGCGCTCAGGGTGACCACGGTTAACATCCAGGATATTTTCTTCCAATTACAGCTGAAATAATGCAGACAAGTTTGCATCCTGATTTTTCCACTTAAATAACTGAGAAGTAAATTGAATGGTCCAAAGAATTTGTTATGTAAAAAGCTAAATAAAACCACTGATCTAAGGTTAGGTATTTTAATTCTCTTTTATAAGCATTTTTAGAATTTTGAAAGTAAATAACATTGTGATAAACAGGTCTGAGTGCAGCTGTGTGTGCTCCTGGATCACGTCCGGGGTGATCGCAGCAGCGTTACCAGGGTTAAGCATTTGTAAGATACGTAACGACTCCTCACGGCCGCAAAGGCTCCACTGATCTGCTCCTTGCCAACAGCGTGAGACGCTGTGATGAGGATGCACGGAGCCGACATCACAGGAGACGGTTTCACAGATGTGACTGTCATAAAAAGGGGCAAACTCGGAAAAGTTCCGCATCGCGAGAACCAACGCTTCTCATTTCAGAAGGCCCAGAGCAGGGGGGCTGTGTGTGCCGGAGAAAAGGACAGGTTCCACATCCAAGTCCAAGTTCAACAGACGCCCAACTACACAGAAACTTGTGTCGATCAGCACCTTGTTTATCTTAACTAATGGTCAAACAAAAGGAAGTTCACCTTATGATGAACACATCACCTAAAGCAGCCAAGCTCCCCCTTTTCCTTTAAAAAAAATGAATGCTCAAAACCAACCCACTGTTTCTGGGGGTCTGGAGAAGTTGGTGCGCTCTTTCTAGTGACCCTGCACATTCAAACTTTTTAGAAAGTTATGAGTAGTATGGGTGCAACTTTCAATGAACTCTTACCCATTCTTTTTTTTTTTAAGTTTATTTATTTTGAGACAGAGTTGTGTGTGTAAATGGTGGGGGGGCAGAGAGAGAGAGTGTGCGTGCGAGAGACAGGGAATCCCAAGCAGGTTCTGCCTTCAGCGCAGAGCCCCACAGTGGGCTCACCCAGCTTGATCTCACAACTGTGAGCTGAAATCAAGAGTTGTATGCTTAACTGACTGAGCCACACAGGTGCCCCTGAACTTTCGGCCGTTCTAAGGATGTATTAAACATAAACAAAATGTTACAAACAAAAAAATATTTTACTTATCGCTACCTATGACAGCAAGATTTGGAAGTCCATTTTTCCACTTAGCGGTAAGGGAATGATTTAATAAAGTTTGGTATACTAATAAAATAACATTATATGTCATCCAACAACTCTTTTAATATAATTGCCACATATGAAATATTGACATCATTAAATCTAAATTAAAATAGTAGACCACAAAGGGAAGATTACAAAGAAATTACAACCCCTTATCTACAAATTCTTTCGGTGAGCTTGGCCCCAACCCTCAACTGGAAGTAAAGCGACCTGAAATGATGTTAGCTTCGCTAGCCTGTATTTCTCCTACTTAGTAAAATTACTCAGCTGTTTTGCTGCAAAAAAACAAAACAAAAGAAAAAAACCTGTGGAGATTACATAACAAACACTACACATATGGTATTATCTTTCTGAAATCGAACATTAATTCCATTAACAAATCTGGATTCAACACCGTGTAAGAATGGGTCTGTATCACATATACTTTGATTTAACTAGTCTATTTACGTATGGAAAAGGTAACGCTGTACTTCAGTGAGCGCCTATATTCTCTCTTCAAAAACAGAAAAAAAGGAGGAGAAAATCATTCCTATATGTTCTTCGCTTGGTATTACAAATAGAAAAAGAAAAGTTAAGGTCTTTCCCGGTTATGTCCTGATCGAGGTTCAAATGACCACAGGTCTCTGTTTATTGGGAATTCGTGATCTCACCCAAATCAAAGGATAAGAGAGAAATATGCATGTGTTCCTGTGATTAAATTTCCACTTCTACTGAAGGAAGTTTCATCAGTGTAATTTACACAGTCTTTTGTGCACTTGAGATTGTAGAAAACATTTGTAATTCACCTCCACACATTTGAATGTGTGGATTATCTCTAATAATTATTTAGAGTCCCAAATAAGCTGCCCATCTGGCAGTTAGACTTTGACTATGCCTTGCCTTCTCCACTATCACTCAGCCAGTGTCTCTGCAAGGAGTCTAAATACTTTAAAACATTATTCCTATGAAGAATGCCTTACGGTTACGAGAACTCCCCAAACATAAAAAGCTATGTTACTGCGCCATCTTAGACCACAGTGTACCTGCGGCTCCTTCCACGAGCTGGAAAACCCTGAGCGGGACGCACAGGAATGACTCTAGAATCCATTACCGTACACGACTGGGGACTAAAGCCTCCTTCCGTGAAGAAGTCAGACCCCACCCCCGATAATGCTACTGTGAAAGTTTTAAACCCACGCACACACAGACCGCCCACACGCATGCGCATAAGCATGTGCAAACACGTGCTATAAAAGGATGAAACGCTTTTCTGAAGTGCGTCATTCAGGAGAAATTGCTTAGAGTAGCTGTAGAGGGCTTTACTGGGGAAAAAAAGGCAAGAAAAAGAAAATCTCTCTACAATCTCAAAAAACTTCCAAATTGAAAATATAAAATATGTCTTACTTGCCGTCTAATCATAAAGGGCACGGACCATGAAGACGGGGTCTCTTCTCAGGAAGCCCCAGAGTGTCTGTGGATCACCTGCTCCGTTCCGGCTTTACTGCCCGCATGCAAATCCACACCTAGCTCAGCGCAGGCCCCGGGGCCCTCTCTCCTTCCCACCCCAAAAGTGAGGTGAATGAAGTGTGAATTACCAGGGGGGGATTTGCCTCAAATATTTTTTCCCCAAAAGTTTCAGAAGTGATCCCAAAGTCTTCTTGTTATCTATTATTAACGATGAGGAAAAGGCATGGATTCTAGTCCTTTCTCTCACACTGGTTTGGCGAGTTTCGAGCCTTCTGCAGGCCTCAGTTTAACTGTCAATAAAATGAGGAAGTTGTGCGGTCCGATGGATCATTACTGAAGTTCTGCTCCAGACGCCAATTTCGGTTTGTATGACTGATTTCAATTCAAGTTCTCCTTTCCCTACATCTCGGTGTCTACTAATCCTAAATCCACCTTTGCTGTGACTCATTATTCAAGTTACGCTGCTCAGTCTCTTGGCTTAAACAGAAGTAACTCACTTCGGGGACCAGGACAGAAATGCCAGGGGTCTGAGGCTCACTCTGCTGGTTACGACTTGAGACTACACTGTACCTTCCCTCAGTCTGTCTGATGTTACTGAAGAGAACTGTTCATAAAATCGCAAAGAAAAGCCGTTTCATGCTTATGACTTTACTTTAAAAATTTTTTTAATTTATTTTTGAGAGACAGTGCAATCAGGGGAGGGTCAGAGAGAGAGGCAGACACAGAATCGGAAGCAGGCTCCTGGCTCTGAGCTGTCAGCACAGAGCCCAACGCGGGGCTCAAATCCACGAACGTTGAGATCATGACCTGAGCTGAAGCCGGACGCTAAACCGACTGAGCCACCCAGGCGCACCATCATGCTTATGACTTTCAAAATGTATGATGTCTTCTGTCATTCCTTAGATCTTTTTTCCTCGGTTCACAACACTGACAGCTCTTAGCTCTATGGACTGTATTTTGTAAGTTGTGTCTAAAGTAGGAAAAGCTTAAAAAACAAACAAAAAGAAAGAAACTAGGAACAGCCTCAACGTTATCCCCCATTCACAGGAATCACGCTTCATTAAGGGTCACTGCTGTGACAAAAGGTAGAAGCCCTGAGTGTAAAGGTAACGGGGAAGCTAGAACACAATTTAGAATACCATTTTTATTAAACGAATGTGCAGTCCTAGGAAACCTGGGCAGTTTATTTGCCCAGTTACAAAAAAAGTGACCAATTTATTCAACGCTTTCTTCTACACAGCGAAAGTGTATAAAGGACAGGCGGCATCTACAATCTACAACTTTAAAAGGATATGGAATTTAAGCTGGACTTCGCTCAGACTTGTAAAAAGCAAAGCATGCATGTTCTGGAAAGCAACTTGGCAGCGGGGAACCGGAGCTCCACAAATGACCCTCACTGCAGAACTACGGGCAAAGTCTGCGCAGCAGAGCGGCAGCACGCTCCTGTCGGGGCACAAGGGAAGGCTCACTGAGAACATTCGAGGACTCCTCCGGGGTGACCGGATTCTAGAGCAGGGGTCCTCCAACCAGGCCCCGCAGGCCAGGTCCAGCCCACTGCCCGTTTCTGTGTGGCCCATTTCTAAATGCTGTGGGAAAAAAAATCATAAGAAGACTTCATGATGCCAGAAAATGATAAGAAATTCAAACTCAGTGTCCATAAATAAAACCGTGTTGGAACGCGAGCTTGCTCATTTGCCTCCGCGCTGGCCCGGGCTGCTTCACTGCCACAATGGCCACTCGTGGGCACCGCACAGGCCTGTGCGGAGCTCACTTCCCTTTGCATGACACAATTCACAGACGCCATCACAGCCTGAAAATGTCCCCACGCGTCACCGTGAGTGCCGCAGCATGGTTTTGTTGTTGTTACTAGTGCCTATCCATCAAAACAAAAGGCAAAAGAGAGCTTTAAATGTTCTGCCTTTGAGGCTCAATGGAGTGTGGATCGTTCTGCTGCACAAAAAATTCGAGGGACAGCACCGTGTTTCCGGGGCACGGACTCTGCTAAGAGAATACGATATAGTTAACATGACCAGACTAAACACGCTTCAAAATCATGCCAATGCGAGGTGCCTGGGTGGCTCAGTTGGATAAGCCTCCGACTTCAGCTCAGGTCATGATCTCACAGTTCATGGGTTCAAGCCCCGTGTCGGGCTCTGTGCTGACAGCTCAGAGCCTGGTGCCTGCTTCAGATTCTGTGTCTCCCTCTCTCTCCGCCCCTCCCCCACTTGCTCTCGCATGCTTGCTCTCTTGCTCTCTCTCAAATAAACATTTAAAAAACTATCCTAACTCACAGAAAGCGACAGTCAGAAAAATCAAAAAATTTAAAAGGGAAAAGTTCATCACAGCAAGATTTCCTCAGAAGAGAAAAAGATGGAAGGAGACTGAAACTAACTAATGACAGTTGTTTCTAAGTGGCTCAGACTTGCTGGCCATGCGGTGACCACCACTAGGAATCCTCGCCAGGTCTACGGTGACTAGAAAACTCGCCTGTATGAAGAGTCTGTGTGCAAGAACTACAGATGAGAAGACTTTGAAAGGAGCGAGAAAATTCTAATCAGCACAACCTCAGTTGTGACATGCCCCGGTGTGTTACGACTGATGGTAGTCAAAATACATGTGCAGCAGAAAAAAGACAAATTTAGAGAGACTATAAAGATGAGCACACATCGTACTAGTAGGTACTCTGTGGGAAGCACAGGGATTTGTCTTGTGTCACTGACCCGGTGTGTCAACAATAAATTTAATCCACTCCCATGGACTTAACCATCATTGTTTCCATGAATTTTTACAGTAAGTAGAAGCTGAATGTGCTGCCTTGTCTGATTACACAGTTCAAGAACTTAGCAGAGGTCAATTTCTACTGAGATTTGGGGAACCAATGGATGAGCAAGAACCACCTTCAATCACTAATGGAGACACCGAGTGGCTAAGACTTGATTAACCCCTTAAGGAGTTCCACCCCAAATTGAAAGGCCCAGCAGTTTTTGCAAAACATACACTGCGGTAATTCAACAAGTGGCATTATTTTAATCAGAGGCAATGTCGAACTGCTTTCTCGAATTTCTCTGCTATCAGAAGTTGAAACAAGAGGTGAGGCCTCCGTCCTCACACAAATTTGCAGATCTTTTTTCCTGAAATTAAACGATAGTTCCAGCGCTCACGTTGGCGGCACATATCCAAACTGTACTTTCCGCAGCATCTTTCGGACCCCGATCAGAGTAAAAAGGACATTTTCATATTTTCAAAATCCACCTCACTGTGCAGTGAGGGGCTGCCACCTAACCTCCCACCGGAAGTGGATAATCTGCGATGCAAATGACGACATGCCAAGAGACAACATCGAGAAGAATCTAACAGAACTGCACAAATGTCTTCCAAGCAAAGACTGTACTCAGTTAAAATCACACGCTCATTTGGCAGTACCCATCTGTATGAAAAGACATTTTTTAAAGGATGAGATGTATAAAATCTCACTACAAATCAGCCTTAATGAATGAGTATTTGCTACTGTCTTTCATGATAGGAAACACTGGCATCTGAAGCCCTCATGAAGCAAAATGTCCGTCTCCAAAAGAACCCTACTCTTCTCATCGGTAAACCTACGCTGCAAAACACGGTCTACAATCTTATTATTCTATTTTGAATTTCATGAATAAAAAAACACTTGGAGAAATCTGTGTTTCCTTTTGTCATATAAATACTACATAATGCCCTTGACTTTGTTGGCATGCAGAGTTTAAAATATCATACTCATACGACCTGGCCCTTCGCAGAAAGTCTAACTCCAGTCCCAGACCCCCGGTCTGATGCCTGGCAGTGCCTCGGCCCTTCTCACGTGCTGGCTGGAAGACCCACACGCCCGCCTCTGACCCACTGACGCAAACTCCTAACAAGCTTCAAGAAAACGGGCTCTGAGGCAGCCGGCCCAGCATCAGTTCTGATCCGGACATTCATTTTACTCAAAACTAGATTTTATATTGATTTCAAGACTTCTGCTGTTGATTACGCCCAAGCCAGTTGGTTTTTTTTTTTTAAGCTTTGCAAAAATGCCAAGAATATTAAGAAACTAGATAAGACACTTATTTAGCTTTATCTTACTGTAAAAGTAGGTTTCAAGGACCACTTAGGTTCCACCAGGTCTTACAAGTAAAATATTCAGCCTTCAACCGACAGCTCTGAATTGCGACACAGACAGTGGGATTAAACCTGTGAGCAGAGCCTTCCCTCCCTTTCCCTTCACTGGTCTGCTCACTCACACATGCTTCACTACCGTTCTAGATGTCCTCCTGGCCACATCCCTTGAGCCCATTTTCAAATGTCAGCCTTGAGAGCTGGCACCCCATGATTTTTAGTGGTCAAAAACTGATGAACCTGGTAATCCACTGTTAAGCTGCTAAAAAGCACAAATGAGAAAAATTATTAGGACTGCTGCTTATATTTTTAGCACAGAATCCTAAAGAACTTATTTAAAACCTCAATTCAACTTACAAAATGAATTTGCTTAGACACCAGACACCTAAACTTGGCATAATAAGGTAAAGCAACGCATGGTGCTTAATAAGAAGCACTCTACTTTTTTTTTTTTTAATGTTTGTTTATTTTTGAGAGAAAGAGAGTGGGGGAGGAGGGGCAGAGAGAGAAGGAGTGACCATCTAAAGCAGGCTGCCGCTGCTGGTACAGCGCCAGAGATGTGGGGGCTCAAACTCGCAAAATCTGAGATCAAATCAAGTGTCAAACGGACACTAAATCGACAGAGTCACCCAGGTGTCCCAGCACTCTACCTTTTTACCTGGTAAACAGGTAAAAATTACAACACCGCGGGATGAAAAGATCAAAAACATTCGATCAAATGCAATGTCTAAGTGAACCCCCACTGTTTAAGCTTGTAAAGTGTCTAGAAGTTAACTGCAGCACAATGAAGCATGTCGGTAAGGGGCAGAAAACTCACTGTGAAAAAATAAGTCAATTCGGAAAAAAAGTGAATGAAATAGTATCCCGTTTTTACGTGTTGAGGACTTCTGTTACAAGACCAGCATTACCTAAAATAGTTTTCTGTTTTAAAAATAAACACAATGGCACAAGAATATTAGAGAAAATCTGTAGTACCAAGGTAGTTAAGCAGTGAGAAATTTTCTTCTGAAATCTAAGTATACATGTGATTCTGAAAGTGACAGCATATCTCAAATTTCGTATTCAGTTTCTCTTTATATAGAGAATCAACCACTAGCCAAGTGCTATAAACAGCGAAACATTTCCTGAAGAAGTACTAGTAAACTACAAAATAGATGTCTGTGTTCTAAAATGGCTAAGTCCAATGGCTTGAAGCTGTTTCTACACTTTCCAAGCATAATAAGTCTTTTTCCATTTGCAAGTTTGGGATATTTCAAAGAGGAAAAAGACTGAAGAGATAAGAGAGCAAACCAGAAGTCTGCGCACACCTGCTGCACAGCCTCCAGGGCCATGATCCGGTTTCGGTGCGCAGGTAACAGGCCTTTAGTTTTCATCAGTCTCATAAATCCCCAAATGAAGCTAGATCAAAGTTTTCTGAATATTCACTAGGCAGGCTTCATTAAGCATATTTCTGGAGAAGTCTATTCAAAAGGAAACATCCACTTGCTTTTAAAAGTGACCTATATGGTTTTTTGGGGGGTGCCTGGGTGGCTCGGTTGGTTGAGCGTCCAACTCTTGATTTTGGCTCAGCTCATGATCCCAGCCAGGACTGTGGGATGGAGCCCCACATTGGGCCCTGCACCGAGTGTGGAGCCTGCTTAAGATTCTCTCTCTCACTCTAACCCTCTTCCCAGCTGTGTGTATATGTTCGCTCTTAAAAAAAAAAAAACAAACAAAAATACTGGGGCGCCTGGGTGGCTCAGTTGGTTAAGCATCCAGCTTCAGCTCAGGTCATGATCTCACGGTTCATGGGTTCGAGCCCCGCGTCAGGCTCTGTGCTGACAGCTCAGAGCCTGGAGCATGCTTCAGATTCTGTGTCTCCCTCTCCCTGCCCCTCCCCTGCTCACGCTGTCTCGCTCTGTCTCCCAAAAATAAATAAAAAACAAAAACTAAACTAAAAAAACTAAAAATACCTTAAAAATTATAAGTCACCGATATGTTTCTAAATCAATAATTCAGATTTGTATACACTAGTAATTGAAGCCCTGCAAATGTCACTGTGAAGCCGTACTGAAGTAAGAAGCCATATCTTATAAATAAGGACAATAGTCTAAAAGTAGAGTTTGTGTAATGTACACCTCTCCACCCAGCATTTACTTATGCAGATTTACAGTAAGGCTCAAATGCCAAATATAAATAAGGTACAAACCGGAAAAGTCTGGGGTGAAACAAGACTCTGTCAAAGGGTGTGACTAACAGAAGGTAGTATTTTTTATTATTTAAAGACTCAATTTCCCATCTTATTTGTCCTTTCTCTATTCTCTTCACAGAGTCACATGAAAATATGCAAGTTACCATGATACTGCTCTGCTCACATTATTTACCTAAAACCTAAGATTCTAACATTATACTTAATTTAACATTATACATAAGACCTGGCCTATTTTAAGAGTTTGTTCAGAGCTGTGAAAATGACTCTAAACTGAAAAGAGCTTGCGACCATCCTATTTCAAATATTTGAAATATACCATCTCTACAAAGGGTTCCAGGTCTTTTTCACGCCATTAATTTGTTCTTCAAACTAGACTATGATATAGAGGCCAGTTTAACCACAGGACGGGCACGTAGAGCAGCCCCCCCCACCCCCCTCACCGGCTCCCCTGGAACAGCTCCACCTCTCCCTCCACTCAGCGACCCCCCAACCACTCCCATTCTGCCCGCTCTTCTCCAAGAACCTGCTATTCCGTATCTTTGAGATGACCTGCCTTATTTGTTTAAATGGCCTTCCCTATTCGTTTTTCTCTAGAAAACAAGTATTATAAAGTACTGACGGGATACAGGGCACAAGTTTTGAGCAAGGTTCAGCATTATCATCTTTATCACGAAAGCATATGTACCACCTCTCATGCCTGTTGGGTTTGCAAGGAACAAGGCAACCTTCACTTCTTTTCAAAAACATACAAGCAATTTTTCTTCGTCAAAGGAAAATAGGTCAATATTCAGTAGACTCCAACTGAATGCACAGTTTCAAGTTTCTTGCTAGCATTTTCTATGATCATCACTTGAAAATGCCACAAGGGCCAAAAATTAGTGAGTTACAGCATTAAAAACCACCCCAGGATTTCAAAGTATTTTTTCCCAAAGGAAATACCTTTCCAAACTAAGCTACGATAGCTTATAATAGCCTAAATAGAACTTCCCCCAAAAAAGTTTGTCTAATTTAGGCAATTAATATCCATTTTTCTTGCATATAAGTTCTAAGCACTAGTGCACAAAATTAAGACACTTTTGGAAAGAACTAAGTTAACACTTTATTTTGTAAACCTCCTTTTTCTTGCCATTGCTCGCAAATTAATAAATTCCTTTCTACGTTTGGTTTCTCAGTCAGACTTAGTAACAATCCTACTTTTCTAAGAGTATTCCTGCAGTCCTACCAAATTCCAATTTCACACTAACACAAAATGCACAATGCAATTTAGTAATTCTCCTACAGAAGTCCCCCAAAAGAAACCACCTTACTTTTATTAAAACATTTCATCCTGGAGAGAGAGAGAAGTTTAGCCTTATGTTGAGCAAGTACTTACAGGCACATCTGTACTATACATAGAAGTGGTTCCATTTTGCTAACTTAAAGCATCAATTATTCTCTAAACCCTATACAGGAACGACGGCCCCTTCCTTAAAAGAATACAGGTTTCAGAGTGGAGGTCAGCATTCTTTTTTAAAATCATCCCTTAAAAATTAAATACGAATTCACACGTGAGGAAGAAGTTTAACATCGCAGAGGTGGGGCCAGCTCCGGCACAGCACACACTCCTGCCACTGGGCACAACCTGGAAAAAGTCACCCCGTACTCCATGTTACCACTCAGCCCCTCCACCTTCTGTTCATAAACACATACCTACAGGAAAGAATTTTCCATTGAAGTAAAAAGTCACATCCATGTCTAGAGGAATGCCTTACCGGTTCTCTGAGAGAATTACCTCCCCAGGAAATGCTAACGTTGCAACATTAAGCGAATGAGATATAAGACTGTACAGAAAGTATAGTAAAGTTTATCTCCGTATTCAATATTGTATTAAAATATTGGAAGGAAATACACCACAATGTCAGTAAAGATGTCTTAGTTTGGTGGTTTAAGGGCTAACTGAAGGATTTTCCATAACGGATAAATATGTTTTAAAATGTAAACTTTAGGGGCGTCTGGGTGGCTCAGTCGGTTAAGCATCCGACTTCGGCTCAGGTCATGATCTCACAGTTCGTGAGTTCGAGCCCCACGCTGGGCTCTGTGCTGACAGCTCAGAGCCTGGAGCCTGCTTCAGATTCTGTGTCTCCCCCTCTCTCTGCCCCTGCTCACTCACAGTCGATCTCTCTCTCTCTCTCAAAAATAAACATTAAAATAAACAAAATTTAAACTTAAAAAAGCTAAGTTGGATTCTGGAGCCTGTAAGTAATTCCTTCAAAAAACAAAAGCAAAACAACTTCCCCACTTTTCAGTTTCCACCTAATGATAACACGATAAAGCTTAAGAGCTTTCAGCTCTGGGGCGCCTGGGCAGTGCGCTTGTTTAAGTGTCTAACTCTTGGTTTTGTCTCAGGACATGATCTCACGTTCCATGGGTTTGAGCCCCTCCTCCTCCTCCTCATAGGATTCTTTTCTCCCTCTCTCTCTGCCCCTCCCCTGATTGCTCTCTTTCAAAATAAATACATAAACTTAAAAAAAAGAAATCAAGAGCTTTCACCTCTGAAAAATTCTTCAGTTAAAATACTCTTTTGAAAAGGGTCAATCACAGACAATCCCAACAGCATGAAGAAACATTGAGCTCTGCCAGAACTACAATCTTCAGTGGTACTTTTTTATTTTTGATTCTCAAAAAGCAATGACCTCAGTTGCTTAAAAAAAGGAAAGAAGAATACAGTTTTCCAACCCAGGACATACTTCCCAAATTCAGTTTCAATTCCCCTGCCATGTAAATCAAGGGGCCTGTAAGAATCCTTGTGAACGTACACCAGATGGAAAGTCCGTGATGAAGTGCTGCAGTGCATCTTGAAATCCCCCAAACTCAAACCTTATGCAACAATCGCAGCATCAATGAACAGTAACAACCAGCATTCACGAACTAATTCTATGCCTCAAGTCACACAGCAGAGGAGAGGAAAGCCCAGATCACGTTACTCCCAGTTCAGTGTTCACTCCATCATCTTGAACTCTCTTGCTGACTGAGCGGCCCCACACAGCCCACAAGGGCATTAACTGCCGTCCCTTTCCCATCTGCCGATCCGTCAGCTCAGCCAGCAAAGCAATGCAACCTGCGAGTGTGTCTGAATCTTGCCAAGTGTGGGAAACAGTTCAAAATGTGCACCGGCATATGGGTGCGTTTCCAAATCGCTCTTCAGTTAACCACGTTACTAAGGGACGCGGGAAAGCACGTGGTGGGTACCGTGGTGGGTAGGCCATGGGGTCCGACGGCCCTGAGTTTGAATCGTGGCTCTCATCAAAACGAGCTGTGACTTTACCCTGCATGGACCTATGTACCCTAGGTTTTATGTGCAAAATGAAGTGAACTGGACCCACACACTCTCTTAGGTCTTTTCTAGGTTAGTAGATTCAAAGAAATTGGTTAATATAAACACAGTATCTGTCCTCTTGAACTCTGAAAAGACTTGAAAAAAAAAACCCAACCCGCCAAGCCAGGTGGTAAAAGGGAGTCCAAAAGGGAACCGAAAACGTCAGCTCATTTCAAGCGAACCTTCTCTACTTCCTCACCTGTCCTCCCCGGCCGAGCCCTCCCAGCCTGGCCTCTCTGTCACTGGGTTACCTGCCACGCAATGGCCCTTCCTGCCAAATCAGGGAGCACATTGGTCTTCACCTTCCTGGGCGTCCGTGGCGGGTGGCACCTCTGTCCACTTTTTTCTTCATGGACACGCTTTTTTGGCTTCCGGGGCATGACATGTTCCTGATTTTCTACCTTTCTGGCCATCTCTGCCACCATCCCCTTCTCTGAATATTCTCAAACGATGCTGTCCTGAGCCCAATTCTCTCTGACACCCTGCCTTCCCTTGGGTACACATTCTAGAGACTTCTGATATCACCCAGATACAAGTAACTCCTACATTTCTAACTACAGCCCAAAGCCCTGTCCCAGATTCCAGACTCAAGTACCAACCGTCTACTTGATTCCACCCATGTCGCAGAGATTTCCACCTCGGGTGCCAAACTAAAGCCTTAATCTTCTCCGTGAAATCTCTTTCTCACACAATCCTTTCATTTCAGCAAAAAAGCACCACCATCCACCTGGTTGTTAAAATCAGAAGCTTGAGTTACTTGTAACATACGCCTCTCCCCCGCCCCCGATCTCATGTCCAGTTTATCGGGTCCCAACGATTTGCCCTACAAAGCGCTCCCCGAGTCCACAGTCTTCTCTCCATCTTTACAGCCACCGCCTGCGATCAGCAGCTCATTCTGCACTGGTCTCCTGACTCGAGAACGGCTCCGCACCTGGGAGTCCCCAATAAAGATTTACTGACTGGCGATGGCTCTTCCCATTGGCCTCCAATTTCCACACTCCGGCGAGCTCTTCCCCACGCACGGCCTGCACGCACAGTCTTCCTTCTGCCTGCCCACCTCCCTCCTCCTCGCCTGGCTCACCCTGTCCCATCTGTGGAGGCCTAACCTACAGGTCCCCCCTCGGACCATCCTCTGGTTCTTCAGAGCACCCACCGCACGTGGTCACGGGTTTGTCTGCCTTCCTGCAACTGAGCAAGACCAGTGGGAACCGAGACTGCTTCTGTCTGGTTCGCGTTCAGCCTGCAAAAAAGCGCCTCCTCATTAACAGGCGATCAACACCACGCTCCTGGGTGGCTGCCGGGAGCTCCAGCTAACGGCCATCGGACTTCTTAAAGAGCGACAGGTCTCCTGAAATCTGCCACTCGAGGCCTTCGTGCCCACACACCGTGTTTCTGGTTTGCTCTCTCCTTCCCTATTTGAGGAGAGAATTCAGATTGTCGTAATGAAAATGGACACTCGAGTAATGCTCTAAACCTTAATTCTTGCATATAGTACAAAATATAATCACACATAAAAATAGGAGATGAGCATACACATTCCCTTCAAAAGAATGCATTTCTACAGAACGAAAATTTAAAACGAACAAACAAAACAAAGAGCCTTCTTTTTCAAAACAAAGGTATCTGACATTATGGCTCAATGTACAAAATGCTATTTCACAGATGAAAACCATGGTTTCTTACTAAATTGTAACACCAGCCTTAAGACGGATTGCAGCTTTGCTCATAATTCAAAAAGTCAAGGGAAAAATTCAGCAAGTACATGTAATTCTCCTTGTCCTAGCCTAGAACTGAAATGCCTAACATCCATGTGGTATGAAGCCCCTACAATGTCTGAAGCTCTACCTGACGAACAAGCACAGTTTTACTGCATGCGAAACAAGTTGGTAACAGTTAAAAATAGCGAATCATGGGGCACCTGGGCGGCTCCATCCAGTAAGCATCCAACACTGATTTTAGCTCAGCCATGACCTCACGAAGTTGCGGGACTGAGCCCCACACTGGGCCCTGCACCCACGGCATGGAGCCTTCTTGGGAATCTCTCTCCACCTCATCTCCCTGCCCCAACCCCTCCCTCCCTCCCTCTCTCTCAAAATAAATAAATAAACTTAAAAAAATTTTTTTTAATGTCTAATTTATTTTTTAAAGAGAGAGAGGGAGAGACCGAGAATGAGTGGGCAAGAGGCAGAGAGAGACAGGGAGACACAGAATTGGAAGCAGGCTCCAGGCTCTGAGCTGTCAGCACAGAGCCCGACCCAGGACTCGAACTCATGATCTGTGAGATCATGACCTGAGCCGAAGTCAGACGCCCAGCAGACTGAGCCACCCAGGTGACCCAGGCGCCCCAATAAATAAACTTTAAAAAAAATAGCAGATCATTAGTACTGCAATATCTTAACTGGCTAAATCACATTACTTTTTTAAAAATATCTCAACCAGGATGAATAGTATTTGCAGTTTTGTGAATATACAGCATTCACTTACTTAGGTCTTTACAAAATCAATAAATAGGAATTGAGAGACCATCTTATATCTGACTGACAACTTAAAACATAATCTTCTCACTTGCGAGGCCCCACGTAGCACACGGCTGGCCAGGCGGTAGCTTGTGAGTGCCTCTCCAGCAACTCTGACAACCCAGCGCAGAAGCTGGGTTTGCTCACTGCTAGAAGCTTCTGCAAGTTTTTCTTTTCCTTCCTATCAATAAAAGGATACAACCACACTTCATATCGTGAGGCCCATTCAATTATATACAACTCCTACTAGGCAGTCTGTCTTATTTTAACAGAAACATAACTTCTGAGAAGACTATCCAGGGACTAGGAAAAGAGTAACCAGGATATTGAAAAGGAAAGTGAAAGTCTCTTACAGCCTCACACCAATTATTCATTAGTCTGGATTACACAAGAAAACAGAGGAGTTCTGTCAGACTAGTGCTTTTAGTCGGTTTTTATACAAAATGATCAGAAGTTATAAAATCTCACAAAAAGTAACATGAAATCTTTAAAAAATCATTCTGTATTTTGTAAGGAACATTTTTTCTTACCCTGGAAAAGAAGCCCGAATACCCTTTTCCACAGGGGCACTCAAAGCCTCTGCCAACGACAGGAAACGGGGCAGTGCAGGCGTGTGGGCGGAGGAGCCGCACAGACAGGGCAGGGAGGGAAAGAAAAAGAAAGCAGCACATCCAGTGGGAGTGGCAGGGGCACCTGCACCTATGCCCAAGGTCACTTCCACGCTGCCAGCGGGACGATAAGGATTTGATGAATTCCGCCCACACGTGGGCTTGAAAACCCGGCAGAGTGATAGCAGACGGCAACAAGACCCAACAGAGCGATGCAAAACTCAATTCTCTTTGGAAGAAACAACATGTGGTCCAATGAAAATGTAAGTCATGGCCTGCGTATTGAGAATTTTTATACTGGTAATCAAAAGAGTGAATCAAATCAATGCCTAGAGGAATTTATTTTTTTAAAAAGTTACTTCTAGCTTAGGCACATGTGGCGTATTAGGACTATTACTAGCTCATGTTAATAATATGGTTAATATGAGCTGGCACTGTGCCAAAGGCTTTCCTTTATACAGATCTGCTCATGTAATTTCTACAACTACTAATAGTTGCCCCCATTTTACAATTTCACAAACAGAAGAGGCTGGGGAACTCGTTCAAGCTCGCAGCGTGAAGGGCAGAGCCCGGACACGTGTCCTGGCTGGTCGCCCAGTTCCGCGTGACCCAACAGTAGAGCAGGTAACCACGGCAAATCTCAAGGTCATCACACTAAAGCCATTTGTAACAATTGGTTATTTTTGAATTTTCTTGGAAGATAATGTAGCAAAATCACAGGTCTTACGACTTCAACCTAAAGCCCAAGGAAGTCAACGAAGAGTAATTCTACTCAAGTTTTCCGCGTCTATTTTATAATAGCTGGGGATGAAAAACTTCACCTACGGCACTGTTTTAAAAGTCTTTTTTATTCATCTTGCAAAAAGAAGAAAGATCAAATTGGAAAGATTAAGGTAAACAACTACTATCACTGCAACAGCAAAACAAAATTACTATTTTACCGATCCCTACCCCCCATTCCAATAATGCTCTGGTAATGTGGATGTAACTAATTCTCTTGAAAAAAGGCATCTTGTAAAAAAAAATATGTTCACAATAATGACAAAACTAAACTCTATCATACAGCTGAAACACACACACACACAAAGTACTTTCGAGCAAGGAAATAAAAATAATTGTCAATTTCCAGGTATATGCAATTAAAAAAATAGTTTCTAACTGGAACAAAAACGATCTGGAACGCTCATCAGCAGTATGAAAAACTGTGACAGCTACATGGGAAATACCGCAGAGGAGCTCACCAAACAACAGAGCACGGGGGTCCCAATGGCCCCTTCTCCACTCCAAGTGCAAATCTGGGCGACCATATACCCGACACGGGCCAATCCCCAAACGCCACTTTCTGAGAAAACCACATCGCTGCTTTCACCCCGGCTGCCATCCGACTCTCACGGCTCAGCGCACACGCTAAAAGCCAGCTTCACTGACGGAACGTCAGGGGAGGCTCCCTGGTCCAGGGAGTTTTCAAGGAGGTAAAGACTCAAACAGCCTTTATCATGATGAACCGTACCACCAAGTTAGTGAATCTATCATTAAATGTCACTTAAGATGACTTCCGTTGTAACTATAATCTAAGTTGATAAAGTAAGAAAGGAATGGCACAAGGTATTATGAAAGCTCAGGACCATGCGACTATGTGACTACCGGTGTGCAATGACATGGGTTCTTTTTTTTTTTAATGTTTATTTTTCAGAGAGAGCACCAGCCAGGGAGGGGCAGAGAGAGAGGGGGCAGAGGATCTGAAGCAGGCTCCACAAGGACAGCAGCGAGCCCGACGTGGGGCCCGAACCCACAAACACGAGACCAGGACCAGTCAAAGTCAGACGCTCAACCAACTGAGCCCCCCAGGCGCCGCCATGTATTCTTAATAAAACCTTACACATATCTCAAACAGAGCCGTCTAGGGGAGTGTTAATTTTTTGTGTGTAGGGGTGCCGGCCAGAGCGGCTGGGACCGGAAGGAAAGAATGCCGCATGGATGTAACGCCTGACTGCTCCACAGAGCTGCAGTGCCCAGCGCCGCGGACAGGAGTCAGCAGGCCTGGGCCTCAGCCGCTGCCCCCCCATCACGTGCCAGCTCTGTGAACCGAAGCCCCACAAAACCTCTCTGCATCCGAACTTCCTAATCTGTGAAACGGAGACAACAGCATGTACTCCTCTCAGAGTTTTCTTTTAAAGGATTATATGATACCGTATCGGAAAGGGCTTTAAAAATACAAGGCAGGGGCGCCAGGCTGGCTCGGTCGGTGAAGTGTCCGACTTAGGATCAGGTCATGATTTCATGGTTTGTGGGTTCAAGCCCCGTGTTGGGTTCTGTGCTGACAGCTCAGAGCCTGGAGCCTGCTTCAGATTCTGTGTTTCCCTCTCTCTCTGTCCCTCCTCCACTCATGTTCGGTTTGTCTGTCTCAATAATAAATAAACATTAAAAAAATAATAAAATAAAAAGTACCCCAAAAAAGTACAAAGCAATTTTTATAAAACATAAGGTATTAAAAAGGGATCGAACTATCAGGCTGTGAATGAGTTTTCCGGAGAAAGAAACTGGCACCTGTTTGGGGCTAACGGGACTAGGCACCCCCGCCCGGTAGGGCCTCTGCCTATCTGTGAGAGATGAAGAGGGAATATTCAATCCAGGAAGCCTTTGGCAATTAAGGTTTTCTCAAACTTGAGCTCACAAACCTTTCTCCCGGGGTTAGGTGTGCTCTAGTAAGGAATTCTGAAACTAAAGTCTCATTTTCACAACAAAATTATTTCCTTGCTTCATCCCTGAGTTGTTTAATGAACATTTTTCAAAGCAACGTAAATCACTATACCACTAGCTTTATTTAGCAGTAAAAGCAGTACAGAAGTCAGCACAGTATTTTACAAAATCCCTTCGGCACCCAGAGCCCAGACATCCCACAGCCAGTTAAGCTTTTAACAGAAAAAAAAAAAAAAAGATATAAACATGAACACATCGACACAATATATCCAGAGATACATACCCATGTGAAGGCGCGTGCGCACACGCATTACCTCACAAATTTATATCACTATAAGCACATGCCAGAGCACCCTCTTTGTTTTTATTTTTAACTTATTTTCAAATGTTTATTTTCAGAAAGAGCACCCACACATGCAAGTGGGGGAGGGGCAGAGAGAAAGAGAGAGAAGGAGGGAGGAGGGAAGGAGGGCGAATCCCTAACAGGCTCTGTGTTACCACCGAAGAGCCTGCAGCGGGGCTTGATCCCACAACTGTGAGATCACAGCCTGAACCAGTATCAAGAGAGGGACGCTTAACTGACTGAGCCACGCAGGTGCCCCTTCTTTTTGTTTTTAACGCACAGCACTGTAACTCTGGGTTTCTAAGATGTGGATAAAACAGAACCACTTTCATCTGATCAAACTCACCAAAAGGAAATTCTATCTCATAGAGACCTAAATTTTAAGATCTCTACAGCTTTTAATGTTATATATAATCCTTTGGTTATGTATGCTTAAATATTTTACCATGATGCTAGAATCAGTAGACAAAAGGGTTTTTTTGCAACTTAATTAAAAGTCCTGATTTAATTTTATTCATAAAGAAAACAGACCAATTGCTTCTCTAACAGAAACACAGTATTTGGCAACAGAAAACAGTAATTGATTCACTTTTTAAAACCAACCCAAATTACCATTCAAGAATAAACCAATGCCTTGAACTCTATAGTATTTCAAATCCATTTTGCCATACAAATAAATAAATAAATATTTCGGCCCAAACTGAAGTTCCCATTTTACTCAGCAGGCAGCTCCTTGTTACAGGTCAAGGCCTGAGGCTAAATAGTTACTCTGTTACAGAGACTGAGGGAAGTTCTGTCTTCATGGATGAACGACCTCGTCAGCCTGGAGGAGAGTGACTAGCATCAAGCACAAACTGTACGACTTGGGGAAGAAAAATTAAGTCTAACGGAAGGTACCATGATTAAAACAAAAACAGAAAAACCAGCTTTGGTTTCAGGTATTGCAAAGAAAGACTGGTCATTACAGGAAGTTACATTGATGCTGACAAGTTAAAGTGTTTATGGAAACTAGGAAGCTCTGGAGTGTCCCTCCCACCCCGCTCTCCCGGCCCTATATGTCCACGTCTCTTAACAGTGTTTCTATTTCTGAGTAAGTAACTGTGTATTAAACATTCAAAACAATTAACCGGCAATGATTCCTGGCCCTTCTGTTAGGTTTGCTCCCTATTTCCAGTGATACCAGCTCCCAGTCAACCCTCGCCTCCCATCTCCAGTCCTGGAAGTTACCAAATTCCCCAACTACGGTCACACGAGGGTTTCCAAAGCCAGGGGATGTCACCTGCGCCACGAAGGCCCTAGGGGACTTACAGCCGGGGTGCGGCCCCGCAGATACTTAACCCAGCACTAAACCAGACCACTTCGTACGACGTAGGGTCCTGTGAGCTCGGGTCTCAGAATTAGGAAGGTACCGTGAGCTAGAACAGCAATGTAACGCTTGGATTTTCTTTCTCCACAGCAAACTATTTGGCTTACCCATAATGAAACTACCAGAAAAGGAAATGTTTGCCTTTGGGAGCTTGGTAAAGAAAACATTCATGTTTGCACCCGAAGTTATTCCTAACAAATGAACGGCTGGGTAGAAACCTAAGCCGTGACACCACTACCCTGTCCCTCGCTCCGAGGGCTGATTATAATGCAGCTGCTCATCGGAGGCAAACAAGCCATAAAGAGGCTGAAAAACTGTGTCCACCTGTCTTTTGCATTTGAATTTGCATATTAGTAAATTTAATATCAATCCTTCCCTGAAAGAAACAAAAAAGGCCACTTTTATTCATCCGCTAACTCTTCCTTCTTCCCTGGATGGTTTACTTTTGCTATCAAAGATTCAAGAACATACACTGCTAAACATAAAAAGAAAACTTACCATTCTGTAAGACAAAGACGTCCCTAGAAAAATTAACAAACTACGTACACAAATGATTCCTATCTCCCAGGAGAAACTTAAATGTGAGGTGGGTCTTTTTTTCTAGAAGAACCTTAGATTTCAGAATGTCTAAAAAATGAATTAAGAAAGTAAGAGGCTTATGCTAGTGAGCGAGAAAAAGACAAACAGGGCGCACCAAGAGAGCCTCCACCTCAGCGGGAGGACCGAACACAAGTGCCCACAGAGTGTGCACAGGTGCCGGAGGAGGACTAGCAGCCGGGAGGGCTGGACAAAGCCGTGACCCTGAGGCGCTGTTCCCCGGGGAGGGCCACGGAGCAAATGCATCCGTGTGGCCGAGGACTGCCTGCTACGTATAAGCGCGCATGACTGGGCCGCACCCCAGCTTCCTGAATCAGACCCTCTTGTGACAGGGTCGAGGGCCTTTTTTGTTTTGTTTTCTATTAGATAAGCACTGATGCAAGGGGTCCAGGGACCCCTTAGTCACATTAAAATGTGATTACCATTCTTCTAGGTCAAGGGTAAAGCTAATGAGTAGATACAATAGTGAAAAACCCTGGCAGACCTTGTAAAGACAGCCAAAGAAGCAGAAAGTCAGGGTATGTGGAAATCGACAGGTTACAGGACGTGCGAGGCAGGCTAATGAGTATGTTGTTCGAATCACAGGTAAGCTAGCTCATCTTGACTCAAACAAAGAGGTCGAACTTTGTTCTGGACGTAACGGACCGTGAGCACAGCTTTCCGAACAAACCCATGCTATGTCTGCACAAGATGACCTGGGAGTCCATGCAAGAGGCGCCGAGAAATCAGTGTAAAGGAGGAGAGCAGGGAAAGGATGCAAGAGATTTTTCAGGGGGTGCAAAAGACAGGGTTTCTGTGTGTAGAGAAGAAAAGGAACTGAAGAGAAGTGTGAGGAAAACGTTCAATGAGCCAGCTGCTTTCCCAGTGTCCAACGCAGCCACCCCAAGTGCCACTTGGTCTCCAAAGTCCAAGAGTCATCAATTCAGTGTGATAACGTGCCAGGCGCCATCAACAACGCCAAGTACACCCAGGAAAAAACTTCCCTGTCCTCCAGGGGTTTAAAATTAAATCTCTCCAAGGGTGCCTGGGGGGCTCGGTCAGTTACACGTCTGACTTCAGTTCAGGTCATGACTTCGAGGTTTGTGAGTTCAAGCCTCGCATCAGGCTCTGTGCTGACAGCTCAGAGCCTAGAGCCTAGAGCCTGCTTTGGATTCTGGGTCTCCCTCTGCCTGTCCCTCCATCACTTGCATTCTGTCTCTTCTCTGTCACTCCCTCTCTCTCAAAAATAAGCAATTAAAAAAAATTACATCTCTCCCTGTTCCTCTTTTCCTCTGTCCCTATTTTTTGGGAGGAAAACAAGTATTTCTGGAACTTGTCTCTCCTTGTGCTTGATGCCTTCTTTGCTACAAAGCATCAGCTGGGTCAAGTCAAGACCATGTGGGTCCTGGGCAGTTTTACAATTTGTTCTGAATGGCGGACACTGAGGAATGCGTCCTCAACTAGGATCTGCCAGTTATGACACAAAACTGTTCATATGTAAATGGCCAAATTCAGTGTCAGTGGAGCCCAACTTCAATTAAATGGACTTCTGGAACTTTCCTACAGAAAACGTAAGAGTATAGCTGTTTGTTTATTTATTCATTCAACCAATAGGACCGAAATGCTTTGACAGACGGATGCTTCCTCCCTGACCTGGAAGGATGGATAACTGCCCGAGAAACCTTGAGGGAAAGTGTGATTTGTCAACAAAATGACTTAAGAAGAAAGGAAAGCAAGTGCACTTACACCAGGAGGGACGGTGACCAGGGACGGGAGAGGGTGTAGGGAGGAACTATCCCCTATCAAATGACAAATACTGAGCGGGCACAAAACTCTGCCACAAGACCGAGAACTAGGTGGAGGTCATCACTCGAGTGAAATTCCTGGTTTTCGGTATGTGATACTGCCAATGCCTCGTTTTAATGGAAGGGTGAGACAGGCTTTGCTCTCCGCTAATGGACAAACTACTCGAGACGAGATGACACACACCCCAGACAAGAGAGCTACGTGAGACACCCACGTAATCAAGAGCTCGGGGTGTCCGGTGCCCATGAGAACCGTAACTCAAAGAAAATAAAGATTGAGGACCAGTTTTATAAAAAGCTATCACGAACACATATCTAGAGCTTTTCACAACCAAGACTGGCTTCTGAGCACGCACTGAACTAGCAAGGATGGCTGGCCCTGCGTCATCCTGGAGCCACACCCATCAGCGTGGATCCCTGTAAGGCGATGACGTCATCAAACCACTTTCTAAGCAGTTTTACTTTTAACTGTCACTTTTTTTGGCTCGTGGTATGGTAAAACACTTCAGAGCTGCACTGGCTCCAACCTGCGTGCCGCCTAGATCGCTATTCCTGGGATCCTTCTGGTCTTTGGCAAATAAAACCCAAGCTACAATCAAAGCATTCATAATTAAACTGCAAAACATGTGATTCACAGAAAGTCAATTTCAGGAATTATTTCTGTATCTTTAACCCTGATCAGATCCTTTCTTTTCCACACTCCCTTCAGTGAGGTGTTAACAGTTACAAACTTTTACTGTATTCCAAGATTATTTTGTTTTTTTGAAAGAAACATTTTGGGGGTTCCTGGGTGGTGGTTAAGCATCTGATTCTTGACTTTGGCTCAGGTCATGATCTCACAGTTCGTGAGTCCAAGCCTCACATTGGGCTCTGCGCTGACAGTGCAGAGTCTGCCTGGGATTCTCTCTCGCTCTCCCCATCCCCAATCTCTCTTTGCCCCTCCCCCACTTATACTGTCTCTCTCTAAAAATAAATAAACTTAAAAAAAAGCAACATCTTGTAAAATGTACTTAGAAACATTAAAAACAGAGAGGGATTGCAGATGTATAAAAAGTACAGTGCCTTAAATGTTATCAAGACCTTTAATCTCTATATATATTAAATTAACCCATACCATAAAATGAGTACCTCCAAAGTCTAAATGACACATTTGAACAACTCAGGTCGGTTACTGAGCTCTCAGTCCAAGAGTAAGAGTTCAGTTTTTTTTAGAAGGATGAATCTCATTGTGGCAACTGGGAGGAAATTATTTTCAAAAGGAGAATAAAATGAGAAGAAAATAACCATGAAAATCACTATTATCTTATTTGCAAAAAGAAAAAAATATGACCAATTAAACATATCTGCTTCGCCAACTCTATGGGTTCAACTTAATTTTTATCTTGCTTAGTCAGAAGCTCACATATTCAGCAATCCAACTTTCCGAAGCTGAAATTCTGGGCAGATACATTTTAATCGTGGGAGTCGGTGAAAAAAGGTGTATTAGAATTAGCTGCCAATAAATGTCACTAAAATAAACGCACGACAACATAAAAGAACAAATCTCTTACCAGTTGAAATTCTCGACGCCGGTCATAGGCATTCTGTATGCCACTGTCTGCCCATAACGCTCGTATAACGGGGAGATACTGTAAAAACACTCGTGTTTCCACCATCCCCTGGGCTGCCATGGAGGACCGCGTGTCAAATGCCATCATCTTGTCTCCATTGACTTGGTTTGAGTTATCTCCCCACGGAATATGCAGCTTCTCCCGAGCATCTACCAGCACCCTCATACCTTTGTTTAAAAAGAAAGAAAAAGAGGGGCTAGGAGTCAGTACACATTCTTACTGATTCTACTCCGGTGTTACTTTCTGAAACTTCTTAACTACGCCTCCAAAACGGAGACCAAGATCAAAAACAAAACCAACTTCTCAGAGCTTAAAAAACTCGTTGTTCACAGTCATGAACTTAGAGGCTGCAAAAGCAAACACTATTAACACAATTGCTCTTTCTGATAGATTTTAACATGTTTCAATTTATAAAATAACTTTTCATACACACGCTTAGCAGAGGGTAGTCAGTCACAAGAGAAACACAGCTGGTGAAGGAAAAAGAAACTATGCTGCCGGCTCTGAAAAAACCCGACTAAGATTTTCTGAGCCCCTCAGAAAGGCGTTTATGAAATGCCAAGAATCAAACCCTGTCACTCAGAGTTCCGTTTGTTCCCCGAGCAACCTGCTCTAACCCACCACCCAGTCTTCAAAGAACACATTCAAAACTCAAAAACTCCTCCCAAACCAAGCCTCAAATCAGTGTAAGTCACAGGAAAGCCTCCGATTTCCCTGACGGGGAGGAAGAGTAACTGCAAAAAGTGCATCAAAATAGAGCACTCAACTCGAAGAGGGTAATTCAAACCCAGGGTGTCTAATCACTACACCGTCACCTTTGGCCCGTGGTAACAGTCAGTCACGCGACTACTCAGTCACTGACTGGTCCGCACTGCTGAAAAACCGTTTTCCCGTCACTCTTCTGATCATGCCAACTCGGAAAAAAGTAGACGTCTGATGACTTATTTCATCTCATTACCAATGTTCAAAGTAGGTCACATCAGGAGCCGGTCCACAAAGGACCAGGTGTGCACCTGGCTCATAATCAGTTAACATGTTGACTCTGTTTATTGACATAATTCTTCAGGTTCGGCTGCATCAGGATACAAAGGTACCTTCGATTAAGAACCGGCAAGGCGGCGTCTGCAGCCTTGAAAGGGCCCTCAATGAGTCTGGTCCTAAACACCAAAATGGGATAAACAGGACGGTCTGACACAGCTTAACTGCAGCGGCAGAGTGCTCAGAGCGGGCTGGGCGTGGGGGAGCTGCTGGCTTAGTGCTCCTCTCTCCTCACTGCCCCTCCATCCCCACTCCCGGGGACTTTTCCTCTACTCAATCCTGGGAGGGGAAAAAAAAAGAAAGAAAAAGAAACTGAGAAGGAGTTGCTTAAGAACTTCCTGAATAACAACAACAAAAGTCCCACTTAAAGAAACACTGCTTGAAAATCGGCTGAAATCTGCAGCAAACTCCTGGACAACCTCTACCCAGATGGCAGTTTCCTGATGCACCTGACCAACCCGGCTCTGGGTCTCAGATCTGCCAAAATGCCTTTCATGAAAAGTAGAAAACATTTAAAACTAAGCATAAGCAATGTAATTATCGCTGAAATAAGGATCATCTTGGCCAACTGTTCAAAGGGTAAAAATAACATTCACTTAAGAACAAAGTTTACTTTCAAAGACACTGTGAAACAGAAGCAGAATCTAAGATCCAAGCCCACGGCGATTGACGGACTCAACCTGCACAGGCTTCGCATCACTTTTTAGGCCAAAGATTCTTTACACTAACGCACAATTTCATTTAAATAGTACAGCAAGGGGGGGGGGGAAGTACCCCTCTCCGGCCTCCAGTTATTAAGCAAAAAGGAGAGTGGAACGTGTTGCATAGTGATTACAGGCAAAACATCCTGCCCGACCGTGACAATGGGGCGAGAAACCACGGATGCTAATTTTTTCAGACTAACTGTATGGGCTCTACCCTTTGCTGATGCCGGCACAGTACACAGGACTCTCTGAAGTTTCCTATCTTTGCCCAAAAAGGCCCAACAACTGTCACCGCGCGCCCTTGACAAATCTCAGGCAAAAGTTTCCTTATTGAGACGGTTCCAGAACTCCCTTGCTTAGGAGGTGGCCAAGGGAGCAGGGAGTTGGGAGCAGCCCCGGCCTCATGTGACTCGGGTCACCCACCCCGGGGCGGGCGGCGAGGCTGGGCAGGCAGCGCCGGGGCGGGGGATGGGGGAGTGTGCGGGTCTGGGGTTGGCCCTCGGGTCTCCCGGCCTCGTCCGGAGGAAGACAGGAGCGATCACCCCGCACCCTGAGGCACCCGGCTCGCCCCACTTCCCTCTCGGAGGAGGCGAGGCCAGCGGCGAGGCGGGGTGGAGGGGACCTGTCGCGACCCCCCACTCAGACGGCAAGGGGGAAAGCGGGGCGGCCCCGGGCATCCTCTTCCCTGGGGCGAGGGGGCGAAGGAACCCGGGGCAGGCAGGACCGTCGCCAAGGGTGGGCGCGCCCCCTTCCCGCCCGCCCGCCGGGCCGGGTCCTCCGCCCGGGAAGGAGCGACCGAGGGCGGTGCCCGGCCCCGCGCCGCCGCCGCTGCCCCCCGCCCCGGCCCGGGCCCGCGATCCGGGCGGCGACCCCCGCTCCACACCTTTAATCACGTTGCTGTAGATGGTGGGGCGGAACTCCTCGCGCGCGCGCTGGTCGAAGTCCTGCCCGTGGATGATCCGCATCTGCTTCAGGAAGGTGGACTTGCCGCTCTCGCCCGCACCCAGCAGCAGGATCTTCACGAGCCGCTTCACGTAGGTCTTCTCCCGGGACAGGCATTTGTCGATCTCCTTGGACTTGCGCTGCTGCTCGGCCTCGCCGCTCGTCAGCACGCAGCCGGGGAAGCACACGGACAGCACGGACCGCGACGGCAGGAAGTCCGCCATCTTGCCGCCGCCGCCGCCGCCTCGGCGGGCCCCTCCGGCTCCCTCCACCTCCTCCTCGGGCGGCGGGTGGCTCCTGCGACGAGGCTCGAGGGCGGGGAGCGCAGCGGCGGCCCGAGCGCGCCCGGGGAGGGAGGGAGCCAGAGAGGTGACTCGCAGGGCGGGCCGGGCAGGGCGGGCCGGGGGAGCGGGGAGGGACGGAAGGTGGGCGGGGCCAGAAGGGGCGGTGGCCCCCGGGCGTGCGCGCGCCCGCCGCCTCCCGGGCGTGCGCGCACGCAAGCACGCACGCACGCACGCCGAGGCCTCTCCACACCGACCCAGCTCCCACCCGCCGCCTCCAGGCCTCGGCCGGCGAGTCAAGCTGTAGCCCGGTGCCCGCGGCCGCCGCCCGGCGCGCGCGGGGGTGGAGCTGGAGCGGTCACGTGGTCTCCGGCCAGTCCCGGCGCGCGCGCGTTTGGAACCCAACTTTCTGTTCCCTTTTAATTAGCTGTGCCCCAATGACTGGCAGGAGGGCCGCTTCCCGGAGCCCTGGAGGCCGGACCCCAGCTCCCGGACGCTGCCCTTTGGGCTCTCCTACCGCTCTCGCTCCTGGGTTACGTGCCCGCCGCCTGCTGTCAAAAGTTCGCGCGCCTTATTTCGAGGCCTTTGGCTGGGGTGTGATTCCGACAGCGGGCGTGAGTCTGGAAGGTTTTAGGGCCTTTTCCGGAGGTGGTTTCTTTGACCTGCCGCTCTGCCAAGCCCGGAATGATACCCAAACATCATCAGTCCCCCTCCCCTGACACCCCAACCCCTTTTGGCTTTCTCAGACCCTGCAAAAGACTCTTCTTTCGGGAGAAGAAGCTGGAGTTGATGTTAATCCGAGATGGGCGAGGAGGGGTTGTTCGTGTCTCACTGGAGCCGCTCTGAAGTCAGGGGACGGTAGCCGCAGGAGGGTGAGGTCATGGTGAAAATCCCCCTAAACCGGACACAGTGAAGCAGACTCTTCCCTACAAGGAAGCAGATAAGCAAACAGACGGAGGACTGGAACAGGCAAATGTTAGGTTTCCTGCCAGATTACAGAGGATATGACCAGCCAAGGGACTTTTTTTTCTGTCCTAACAGCAGATTCGGGCCAGGACACCTGAAAGGGCTGCCAAGGGACAAGTGACAAGTGACAGCTGGGGTGGTAGAGGGACTGTGTAGCAAGGACCCCGGAAGCCAGCTTCTTTATTCTCAGGATTTAGTTTCAGGTGGAAACAGCCAATTTGGGCTGGTCTCTGTTCTGGTCTGCACAGAGGTAATGCTCCTTGATCTGGGCCCCTGTGGCTGGCAAGTTGAGGTTATAAGAGGTCAGCACTCCCAGAGGCTCAGGTTTAAATTGAAAGAAAAAAAAATCAGTGCCAATCAGTTTGCTGTCTGGTTGGCTTAATGGCTGAGAAGCCTCATGACTCAGTAAATAGGCTTCAGTAAACAGTGGCTATAGTAGGACTATGTCCTGTTGTCCTGGCCAAGCCCATGGGGTGGACAGTCTGCAGTACACAGAGCGGGGCAGTTTCACCTCCAGTATCTATGGATCGATAGAGTCAGAATCACTGGGCGGTGCCTTCAGGCGCCATGTAAGGTAAAAGCCTACCCTGGATGGAATGTCTCTCTACAGTCTCAGTAGTGCCCAGGAGACCTGGTTCTCCAACCAGGGGACAGCTGACCTCTGTCCACAACAGGGGAGCAGGTGCGGCCCCCATGCACCGTGTCTATGCGGACTCCAGGGCTAATCTGAACTCATTTGCAAAAACAAGAGGGAAGCCTGGAAGATAGGCAGTTAACATACTTGCTTTTCTTTTTCCAAAAGCGTGTGCAGCGTCATGGAGCAGCAAGGGGGTGCCCAGGAGGCAGGAAGGGATTCCTGCCCAGCCAGTTCATGTTGTGACACGCAGAGCAGCAGAGAAGGCTGTTCAAAGCCCTGCCTGTAACTCTCTGTTGGAACGACGTTGGCTCCCATCGAGTCTAACTGCTCTAGTCCGTGTTTCTGAAAGAGAGACATCGTCGGGCCCAGAAAAAGATGAGCGGATAAACGAAAATGTAGTATATCCATAAAACGGAACTCTTCACCCATAAAAGGAAATGAAATACTGACTGATACATGCTACAATACAGATGAACCCTGAAAACATTATGCTCGGTGGAAGAAGCCAGTCAGAAAAGACCACATATCGTAGGTTCCGTTTATAGGAAAAGTTCAGAATAGACAAAGCCATAGAAACAGTGGGTTCGTAGTTGCCAGGGGCTAGGAGGAGGGAAGAATGGGGAGTGACTGTTTATGGGCACAGGGTTTCCTTTGAGGGTGATGAATATGTTTAGGAATTAGGGGCGCCTGGGTGGTTCAGTCCGTTAAGCGTCCGGCTTTGGCTCAGGTCATGATCTCATGGTTCGTGGGTTGGAGCCCTGTGTTGGGCTCTGGGCTGACAGCTCAGAGCCTGGAACTTGCTTCAGATTCTGTGTTTCCCTCTCTCTCTGCCTCTCTCCTGTTTGTGCTTTCTCTCTCTCTCTAAAAAATAAATAAGCATTATTTTTTTTTTGAAAAGAAAATGTTTAGGAACTAGCTATTGGGGACAGTTGCAGAACATTGTGAATGTTCTAAATGCCCCGAATTGTGTACTTTAGAATAGTCAAATGATGCATTTGATGTTATGTGAATTTTACAGAAAATATTACGGAAAATTTTACGGAAAAAATAATATTTTCCGTAAAAGAAAAGGCATCATTTAACACTGAGGTAGCCACAGTGTTCAATATTCAATGAATGAACGTGTGATTGTGTTTGTTTTAAAATAACAATGATGGTATATATTTGCACCAGAAGCAAATGTCCTCTGGCAGTTTTTTCAGGTTACATTGTTAACGGTATCAATGCTATTTTAATTTTAGATAGATTATTTCATAACTAAAACAAGAAAACCCTTGGGGCACCTGGCTGGTTCTGTCGGTTAAGTGTCTGACTACAGCTCAGGTCGTGATCTCAGGGTTTTTGGGTTCGAGCCACACGTTGGGCTCTGTGCTGACAGCTCAGAGGCTGGAACCTGCTTCAGATTCCCTGTGTGGCTCCCTCTCTCTCTGCCCCTCCCCCACTCATGCTCTGTTTCTCTTTGTCTCAATAATAAATAAACATAAACAAATATTTTTTTAAAAAAGAAAACCCAAACGTTCTAAGGGAGTAAAGAGTCCCGTTGGTGAGAACTGAATCTGCTGGGTGCTAGATTTCCAGAAGACCCGGATGTTAATTCTTTGGAAACATCTGTATTGCCACTTGCCAGTTAATCCACATGCAAATGAGGGATTCCATTGTCCCCAGAGGGGCTGTGGTAGAATTAGTTAGATTAGTTGCAAGGCTCCATTCTTTCTGGAAACCCAAGGTTGGCGACCAACAGTCTTGCGAGATAAATAGTGAAAGTGTGACTACAAATGTAGACATCCATTTCCAAATGGCTCTTCCTCTCTGACGTGGTCACTCCAGGAGAGGCACAGGCCCTTTCCCATAATCCTGCCAAGGCTGGAAATCAATTACTTGTAACTCTTTTGTTGGAATTGAAAGATAGGCTTCCTATCTTACGGTCACAGCTTTTTTACAATGAAAAGAAAAATGGTTTCGGTGAGCTCATGTACCTACCTTCGTGCCAAGTAACTTCGGGCTATTTACAAAAATCAGTTTTATCCATAAAGGACCAAAATGTGTCACCCTCAGACATGCATATTCCACAGACTATGCCAGAGGCTCTTAGGACCGATTCCAAAAGAGGAGTTAAATGTTGCTTTTCAAGTGATGAGAAATCTAATTTAAATAAGCGTTTCCCATGTCAGGGTGGCTACTCGCCACTCAGGGTAGGACAACGCCCACTTAGGTATGTTTATTTAAAAATCAGTCACATTACCTGACGGTTAACGCTGGTGTTAATCTAATAAGGATGACAACACACCGCCGGCGTTCCTGCTACACGACTCTCTTTTGACTCTATTTTGCCTCATCGGTGAGAGAAAATAGGTGGATTCTAATCCTTTCTCACACGTAAACACAGGCATGGATTTTCCAGATCTTTGCTTCCCGTCCCAGCCGGGGAAGGGGATTCCCTAGCCCTCCCGCACCACCAATCCCGGCCATGCGGGTGATGTTTTCAAGGCCCCAAAGCACTTTGACCTACTTTATCTCATTCTCTGCTCACAATAGCCGGACTAGGAACACCCAGAGTCCGCTTGCGCCCCTCCTGTCTCACGCTGGGTAGCTGATGGGGAAGAAAAGTGTTCGGCGACACACCGGGGAATCCTCACTCAGCCCGGCCACCTGCAGAGCCAGAACCGGACCCGCCCACCCCTACCCCATCTGTTGACTCTGCATCCAGTGCTCTTTCTGATTTGCCAAAACAGCCAGCCGGCTGATGAAGTTCAAGCTTGAGAAGCTAACTGTGCTGAGCCATGAGACACCACAGAGTCCAGTAGTTTTTGCTGGTCGGACGGGTCTATTTTTCCAGCTTCTGCAGCCGACTGCCATCTGGAAGTCTGCGGGCTCTCAGGCTGATTCTGGAACAATGTTCCCTACTTTGAGCGAAGCCTCTGGCTTGTAAAATGTCCCAGGTGGCTGGTGTAGAACTTAGGAAAGAGGAGCCAAGCTTCTGGCAGTATTTACATGATGCGTGACCCCCAGACGTTCCCTTAATGTTGAGTTAGATCTGAGAAGGTGACTTTTTTTTTTTTTTGCGATGAAATTTGCCTCTCATGTGGAAAGTTTTGTATGAAACTCGGCATGCAGAATTGCATTGCTGGTGGGTTTTTGTTGTTGTTGTTATTAATGGAAAACATGACTTTAATTACTGGCTGTACTTTTCTCGGCCTCTGAGAAAGGTCCATGAGCTGCTGTCCACCAGCTGTGACCTCACTGGCTTATCTGAACTCAGAAGCCTGTGCTCTCTTACAGACACGCCAGCGCCCGCATGAACCCTTACACCTTGCACAGAGCATCGGAGTCGCTTATGGGCAGGCTATTTATAGGACACGAGCAAAAAGCTTTGCTGGTAAATCTGAGATCCTTTCTGAGAAACTCAAAACATCCTGCTGTTCCCTCTCCTTACCCTCAGAGCTTTTTATTTGACTTTTTATATTTTTAATGTTGTTTTTGTGTGCGTGTGTGTATGTATGTATGTGTGTGTGTGTGTGTGTATGAGCAGGGGAGGGGCACATACATGAGCATGAGAGGGAGACACAGAATCCGAAGACAGGCTCCAGGCTCTGAGTTGTCAGCACAGAGCCTGACGCGGGGCTCGAACTCATGAACTGCGAGATCATGACCAGAGCTGAAGGTAGACCCTCAACCAACTGAGCCACCCAGGCGCCCCTTCCCTCAGTTTTTTTTAAAGATGAGGGACCCTCTTTATGTTTTATTGCCTGTAAAGGGACTGCCCCTTGCCAGAAACAGGTAAGGGCTCTTTCACATTACCTTCTCCAGGGAAGCTTAAGGCTGCAAAGCCTCAATGTATTCCTGCATCTTAAAATCCTCTGCTCCCAATCCGGTGGAAGGAGTTTTCTTTCATTCAGAACAACGGGTCACAGGCTCAGACCTGTTGCTTTCAGGAACCACACTCCTGGCCGGCCGGCTAGCCAGGCCACATCACGTGTCACGGCCTGTAGGCCTAGCCTTGGCCCCAGGGTAAACACTAGGGAGGGTCAGTCGGTGGAGGGGACGATCAGGCAGTAAGGGCTCACACGCAGGGGCACTGAGAAATAATGGTCCCCGTAGACTTTGTCAGAACGCGGCAGCCCAACTCAGGGAGCCAGTAATGTCAGCACATCTGTCTCCAAACTCCGGGGTCAGCTGCTAAGGAAAAGCAGGGCCTGCTTATGGTCAGAGTCCGGGAAAGGCAGCCAACTGCTGAGTCAGAATCCTAGCGCTGAAGGTCTAGAAGCTGAAGTGCAGTCACCGAAGTCCCTGTCTCTTCCTTCAGGAATTAGCTTTCTCCTGGCTGTGGGAGGGCTAGCCAGACCTGCCCGGAAGATGAGAGGGAGACGTAAAAAAGCAAAGGGAAACTGCTCGCCTTGTCAAGAAGTTCTGTCACCAGTAATTCTGTACTTAACGGTGGTTTCCCATCTTGGCAAATACACAGAACTGTAGGAAGGTCATCCACATTTCCATTGAAACCATACAAATCGTATCAGGTGGTTTCCTAGTCATTTTGCAGAGAACGTAGTGAGGGTGCAGGAACTCGGGAAGAACTCAACGAAATCGAGCCTTGCCCTTCCTGTCTGTAAAGTGGGAGCATTTGGACATAAAGATTTGTCCTGAGGATTAAATTATAGAACAAAGGCACGTCATTTCTGCCCGTAAATGAGAGGTTTGGTTTTAGTCTCTCGGAGAAAGCAGCAACCAAACTTTTTTTAACAATGTGTTGAAAGTTTAGCAATATTGGTCTGGTCAGCATGGTCTCCTGATCTTTCCTGAGCTCTTCCTTCTGAGTTTAAAGGTATCTCTTCTGCTCAGATTCATTTCTAGCGGTTGATGTGTCCTCCCCAACAGGATCCCTGCCGGATCTCTAACAACAATGAGAAAATTCGTGTATATTAAAGGTTGTCACCCAAATTAGAACTCTGAAGAAGGGTGGGGTTTTATTAGTTCCCATCAATAATGGGAGTGTAAGGTCCCAGCTCAGAGAGCAGAGGTGCAAGTGGAGATGTTGGCACAGTGAACTAAGAGCATGGGCTTTGCTTTTTGATCTGCAGAATGGGCATAATCATCTTCAAGTTTGGAGGAGGGAGAGTTCTATAAAATGACAGAGCAGGCTTTTAGTCAATGTCACCATGTTTCTCTTCTGTCAGCGTGTTTGCTTGTCCAGTTGATGAACTGGTGTCTATGCTGTGAAGGTCATGGATAATGAGGGACACCTCATGGACACGTATGTAGGCACCTCTGCCCACAAGCCCGTGCTCTGGTCACACCCCCACCAGTAGACACCTCTGGACAGCCCTTGGGCCTAAAGATGGGCACTTCGGTGGCATAGTCACCCCTTAGGACAGACCCACGCTCAGGGAAACAGACTAGGTCTACCTGGGCAAGGTACATAGGGATTCTAGTTCCCTGGCTTTTTGTCTGGGAGGAGCACAGGCTCTGGGACTGGTCCCTTGGTCTCGCCCCCCAAATAGGACAGCGCCGGAAGACTGCCAGAGCAGGACCCTGTACGCACAGGTGGAGGTGGGGACTTTCTCACCCAGAACTAAGAGCGGTTCTGTCTGGGAGGACACAATGAAATAGTATCTAAGTTGCCCCCATTTTACAAACATGGGGCCTACTCTACAGCTCGGACACATTCATCTTCCCGGGCTCTCAGTGGAGAAAATGGCTGAAGCACTGCACTGGAGTCATTCACGAGCCAGTCCTTGGCTGGGGACTTCTGTGCCCCTCTGGTAGAAGCCTGCTGGATTTCTGGCTCCCCACTGCCCTTTCCAAGGCCACCTTGGGCAAGGAGTCAGTGAGTGCTTTACAGAAGAGCAGAGACATAAAGCGTGCGTTTTGGATCAATCTGCAGTTTGTAACTTCACCAGGGACTTTTCTGCTAAGGGCCTCGGGGAAAGCAAAGTGACCCCAGAAAGTCAAACCCCAGCTCTAAGAGGAGAGGGAACTTGCAGTGATGCCCCAGGCACGGCCTGATGCCCTTCATTCAGGAACTCATCCCCTGTAATTCAGGAACTGGGTGCATTTCACACGGCCTAGGAGGGTGGGTGCTCCGATTTAGAAAGACTGCCTTCGGTGGTTTTCTCTCTAAGAATCACGCAGAGTCTCACCCAGTGCTACAATTAAGGAATTGGGATTGGAGGCAATTTAACTTCCCCCAGGACAGACATACTCAACCCAACGGACTCACAGGGGAAGGCACAATGGGCTCTCATGGAAAATCTGAAGGAGCTGCAGGCCTCCATTTATGTCTTGGGTCCACAAAAGATTTGCTCCTCCTTGGCCCTATTCTTAGTCATTTAACCCTCATAAATAAGGGAGCAAATAATAATCGTGGGCACTTTCTCAATAACCGTCTAGGAGGTATTTCTATAAAGCCTTCTGTCCAACCCCCCAGTATGATCCTCTCTTGGGATAATTGCATTTTCTTGGGGAGATGTTTCTCTTGACAAATCAGTGTCCTGGTAAATTTCATACCAGCCATTTTTTCTAGCTTGGTGACAGACACTCGATACTTTCCCTGTTGTGGTGTCCTGACCGTCTTCCCTGTCTCCCATCCTTTTTTCCTTCAGGCTTCCCCTCCTTCCCTGCCCTCCCTCCTTCCCTGCCCTCTCCCTTCTTCCTTTCTCCTCCCAGCCCTGCCTTCCCATGTCTCCCTCCCCAGGGTGGTGGATGGCAGCACCTGGCCCCCTGCGGTCCTATGGCTTCACCCATCATGACACAGGTCACACTGGCTCCAGTTGTCCCCCCCTCACCTACCACTCAAGAATGTGTGCCCTTTGAGGCAAGGACACAGCTAACTTCTGTCTGCAGGATCTAGCGTGTCATATCGTAATGGCAAACTAAATGTATGTAATTAAATGAGTAGCCATCCATCTGCCTACTTCCAAGTTGCTTTCCTGCATTTCTGAGGGTGGCCAGCTGGATTTGCAGCCCTCCAGGATTGGAAGGGTCTGTACAGGGAGGAGAGAGAACACTTTTGGCTCAGCCCCACTTGTCAGAACCAGGGACCCGGGCCTTGCTCCACGCTGGGCTACCTTGGAACAGCTGGATAATATCACAACATGGGTTCTTGAGTGACTTGAACTGGCTGGAGGGCTTGCATGGGGTGGGGTGATGAGGATACACCATCATGTGATGGACATCAGCCAATCGAGTCGCCAGCTCATGCAGCAAGCGGGACATGTATGGGCCACAAAGCACTAGAACCTGAGCCATCATCCTCAATGGCAGACAACAGGCTGGTGCCCATTTCCATCAGGTACAAGTTGGACTCACAAGGGACATCAGTGAGAATTGGGCGGGTGTGGGTTCAAATCCCAGCTCTGATATCTCTTCTTTTTTAATGTTTTTTTTTTTCTTTTTGAGAGACAGAGAGAGACAGTGCAAGCAGGGGAGGGTCAGAGAGAGAGGGAGACACCGAATCTGAAGCAGGCTCCAGGCTCTGAGCTAGCTGTCAGCACAGAGCCTGATGCGGGGCTTGAACCCATGAACTGTGAGATCATGACCTGAGTTGAAGCCGGACGCTTAACTGACTGAGCCACCTAGGCGCCCCTCTGCTCTCTCTTATATCTATCATCAATATCCTGGCATCAACCACCTAAACTTTTCGAGCCTCAATTTTCCTTATCTGAAAAATGGAGACAATTATGCCCACACCTCCCCCGGTTGCTGAGAGGGTTAATCGTCATGCCATATGTAAAGCAGGTAGCCAAGGGCCTGGCTCCAAATGGCTGTCAGATCATAGCAGCCTTTGCAGCCAGGCACTGGGGGTTAAAAGCTGATAAAATGATTTTATTATATAAATATAAAGATTTGGGGGGGGGGGGGCACCTGGGTGGTTCAGTCAGTTAAGTGTCTGACTTTGGCTCAGGTCATGATCTTACAGTTTGTGAGTTTGAGCCCCACATCGGGCTGTGTGCTGACAGCCAAGAGCCTGGAGGCTGTTTCGGATTCTGTCTCTCTCTCTCTGTCTCTCTCTCTCTCTGCTCCTCCCTGGCTCTCACTATCTCTCTCTCTCAAAAATAAATAAACATTAAAAAAAAAAAAAAAAGAAAGTGTCAGATTCTTGGTTTTGGCTCAGGTCATCATTTCATGGTTTGTGGGACTGAGCCCCACATTGGGCTCTGCGTTGGCAGTGCAGAGCCTGCTTGAGATTCTCTCTCTCCCCTTCTCCCTGTCCCTCCCCAGCTAGCTCTCCCTCGCCTTCAAAATAAACTCAAAACAAAGTAAGTATAAAGATTTTTTAAAACGCAAAGTTGCTTATGCTAACTTTTAAATGAACTATATTGATCATTGCTTTAGGGATCTAGAGTCTAGAGCAAAGTAGTCTACCAGAAATATAATGCATGGCACATAATGTAATTTAAAATTTTCTGGTAACCACATTAGAAATATTGAAAAGAAAGTAAAATTGATTTTAAGAATTTAGTTTATTAAGCCAGTATATCCTAAATACCATTTCAACGTGTAACTAATAAGAGGATTACTAAAGAGATATCTTGTATTCTTCTTTTTTTTTTCTTTTTTGGTACAAAGTCTTAAAAACCCAGTGTGCATTTTACATTCATGGCAACCTCAATCGAGATGCTGACTTGTCATCAAAGGTACCTGGTCTGAATTTAGATTTCATAAAATTTAGAGTTGAAAAAGTCGATGCATAAAACCAAGTTGTTTCAACCACACGTCTTTTCCAGTAACTAAGTTGAGTCTCCGTCTTTACGTTTAAATTAATTAAAATGAAATAAAAAATGAAGTTCCTCGGTGTCATTGGCCACCTTTCAAGTGCCCAAGAGCTACATGGGGCCAGCAGCTCTTTCCTGGGCCAGTCCAGGGGAAGTAGACAGAGACCTTGAATGGTTGGTTATGAGGAAAAGAGTGAGGAATAGCATTCTAGGCCGGCAGAACAGTTTTAGGGTGAGCGTGCACCTGCTGTGTGCCCAGGACAGCACGGGAGCTGGTTCGAACAGGACCAACCCGTGGAGGTCGAAGAGGCACGGCAGAATCCGGTTGGGAAGGGTTTGGATCCTGGGTTACGATGTAATGACTTTGTTCTGTTGCTAAAGAGGAACCGCCTGGAGTATTTTTAAGCAGGGAGCCGGCGACCTGTGTGCTTGAGGGTGATCCATCCATCCGGTGCCCATGAAGGGACGCAGAGGGGAGAGAGAGCGGCCAGGAAGAGCAGCTTGGAGGGGCTGCGGTAGTTGAGATATACAGTGACAGCACCTGGCTAGCATGAGAGCAAAGAGGACCATCCAGAGACATTTCAAAGCCTGACTCTGGACTTAGAAAGCCATGAGGGTCTTAGGAACGAGGGTGAGGGAAGGGGCAGGTGCTGGGAGGCTTGGAGACTGCATGCTTGGGGGACCCACTTGAGGTGGAAAGGTGTAAGGGCCTGGGGTGTTGGTATGTCTCAGAAAGCGATTTCTCTAAGACAGACAGCTGAACTCAGGACCAGGAGACTGTGTATTTTATGGATTAAAATAAAAGTATAAGTTATAAAACCCACTCCACCCTCTGAATCACATGGTGACCCTGAACTTTGCCCAGTTTTCTGATCTTGTAAAAGACACTCCTTGCTTGTAGGGAACTCCTTGGGGTGCTGGGTATAGGCGGGAGCAGAGTTAAGGACTTTTAGAAGTCAGAGGAAAGGTCTAACCTTCTATTCCCTGGCTACTTTTTCGAACCCCTAATACCTTCCTGGGAAAAGCATTACTTCTATCCTGAGTTCAGGTTTTGTTAGATCTAAGGGTGGGGGGCGGGAGGTAGGGAGGTGCGGAGAAGACTCTGATGGAAAGGAAGCTGCTTGTCCCCTCTCTCAGGCCCCCCCAATCCTTCAAGTAGCCTAAATCATTGTAATCTTTTATCTCCACACGCCAATGGTCAAGGTCAACAGTCAGCTTCCTGGGGCTGCTGGCACACAATGGGGTCTGAAACATGCCCAACTCTGCATTGTTGGGGATACGCCTGACTCTGGATATGTTGGGGGTGTCTGCTTAGACCAGGCACTGTGCTACACGTGGGGAAATACAAGGGGAATGAATGTATGAGGAGCTCCAGTGAGCACAGCCAACTGGTCAACCCGCCGTTACTCTGCTAAGTGATGGCAGCCTGGCCCAGGACCACGAGAGTTAGAGCATCTCAACTGGCCAGGGAGCTCAGTGTGGGGCCTCTCTGGAAGCACAGTTCTGAAAGAAGAGAAGGGGGGATGAGAAGGAGTCCCTTCTGGGCTGGGCAATAACATCCGGATGAGGACTAGGATGCATCGAAGAATGGTGGACTGCTAATGAGATTGTGGTGGCGTTCACTGTCTTCCAGCTCCTGCTAGATGCTGGACATTGTCCAAGAGCTCCTTATCTGTGAGCCTTCTTCCCATTTCCCGGATGGGGAAACTGAAGCTCTGAGCAGTAAAGTGCACTTGGAAGGTCAGGGTCAAGAGCTGGTGCTGACTTGATTCCAGAAATCCCGACTTGTGCTTTTCAGCTCACAGTGACCTCCGGAGCCTGCAAATCCCTCAGCTCATACTGGGAGCACTTGGGGGCCCCACAATGATCTACAAACTTTAGGTTTTAGTACTGTCTTGAGAAGCAGACCAAAGTCGTGTCTTAGGTGGTCATGGGGTCCTCCCTGCTGCTGATAGAAATCACTGGGAGGGCTGAACAGGTGACTCCATTTAGGACATGAAGGGGAGACGTCAGTGACTGTAGTGACTCTGTCCCAGCACTGCACTGGCCAGCGTGGAGGCAACGGTGTGTAATGTAGCTCCGGCCCCAATGCGTCCAGGCAGCTCTGAACCTCCTGACAGGGAAAATGTGGGTTTTTCTAGGTCAGGCGGATCTATCTTCAGCGGGCCTGCGGATGCCCAGTCTGTATACACTGCAGACACGCCAGAGATGTCTGCAGTGTAAACACAGACTATCTCCCACTCCAACGCTTCCTTTGGGGCGGCTCCCCCTCCAACTCGGATGCCGATTCCGACTTTCTTATCAACTTGAAGCTTCCTACTCTGATAGAAGGAAGCTATTAAAGTCCATTTCCTGGTAATGCCTCGACCTCACCAGCGCACGCTTGCGTTCAAGTGAATGTCCCTTAGAGGAGAATATTTTTCACCTTCAAAACTCCATCACCCAGCCTCAGATTCACCACATCAAACACGCCTGCAGGCATTTCGACAGTGTGTTTAGCCGAAGCCTTCTGCCCGAAACGTGTATTTCCTACCGCAGCGAGTTTAAGCATATGTACTTGGCAATGGGGTTCTTAGCAGCCCCAGCAGCCTCTTTGACTCTGTTTCTAGACTCTGTTTTCACTTCCAATTGTCAGTCTTTCCCATACTATCCCGCAGAGAGGTCCTGCTTGCCCCTTTTAAACTTTGGTTGGTAATTCCTGCCTCCCTCTTTCCCTTCTCATTGTAAGAATCCTCCTCTCCTCTCTTCCAAGTGCTAACAGAAATAAGAAATATGAGAAAAAAGAAATGGTCAAGATCTAGCTGAAAAAAAAAAATCCAAACATCCCCAAGCACTTAATTTTCCTCTCTCTCATCTGAACTCCTCCGGAACTCATGTCTCCACCACACAACTTAGGACTTGTGGTCGCCAGTGTCCAGTGTGGCCCCCAGGGGGTCTCTACTGGTATCCACACCCTTGGGGAGCCTGTGCCCCAAATGAACAGGGCAGGCCTGTTAATCGATACATTATTGTGGCACAGAGTTTCACAATAAAACGCACCGTGTCTCTGCCTTGCTTCCTTGGTCACTCACCAGCAGAGAAGCTGGCCACCATGTCGTGAAGACACTCAGGCAGTCCACGTGGGGAAGAACTGAGGCTTCCGGCCAAGTACCAGTGCCAAGGACCCAGTCTGCAGGCTCCTGAGAGGCTCTGGGCTGGAACCACACAGGCTTAAGTTGCTGCTCGATTCCGGATCCATAGAAACGATGCGAAATAAGTGTGTATTGTTGCATTGGGCTGTTGCATCTTGGGGTCATCTGTTATGCAGCAATAGATAACTAATCCAGAAACTCAAAATAAGAATGATACTAATAATAACAGTTAACATTACTGAGTAGAGCTTGAGAAGCACTTTTATAGGATATCTCACTTAACAGTACAGCCAATAATAGTAATAGCAATGAACCCTGATAAAGTGCCGGAAACTGTTCTAAAGGCTTCACATGCATTCCTTCCGGCCCTCCGCATTGGCCCCCAGGAAGTAGGCACCTTGATTCGTGTCATTCCCATTCTCCATTTAAGGAAACCGAGACAGAAAGAAGCGTGGCTGGGCCAGAGCTGAGGCGGAGACTGGAGGCCATCCTGACTCCGAAGCCCGTGACCCTCATCAGTGTTTCCTAGGCCGATTCTGCTGTTCTGTGTGGGTCTTGGCTCCGCCATACAAACAGACTCCAGCAATTGTGTCTTCGGCCTTGGATTCCCCACCACAAGGTGCACATAATACGTGCTCAATAAATGCCCGCAATGTGCTGCGCCCCTTCGCTCAGCACTCATCCTTCAGCCAGTGGATGGAGGCACCTGCGGCAGGCTCTGTGCTGATGGCTCAAGAGCCTAGAGCCTGTTGCAGACTCACAGTGGGAAAGCTTGTCCAGAGCAGGACGATGAATGCACAAGACAATGTCACTACACAAAGGAGTGAATTTTTGCACATAGACTCATGCAGGAATTTGATCTGTGGCCACTCATGTTCTTTACTCCTCCAGGTTTCTCTCTTGCCCATTCCAGGGCACTTGGCTTCCGCCGCGAGCCTTAGGGACACTAAGAGTACCTTCCTGGGTCTCACAAAGCTCTGGCACCTACTGCACTAGAAGGCACACTCTGTTCCCAGCCCGGGTGCCTCTCGGTCTGGGCATCTGGGCTGGGAGAGCCTGGGAGAGGGGAGGCTGTAGAATCTGCCAAACTGCAGCGTCCTTGCTCGATGGTCACCATGAGGAGGGCAAGAAGGGGCCCGAGAGGACAGGGGGCTGGCAAACCTCCAAGGGTAGGTTCCTCTGGGTCACTTTGCCCCAAAATTGACCGGACAACTTCATAACTGCTTTGGAAAAATTTTATTTTGGAGCGCCTGGGTGGCTCAGTTGGTTAAGTGTCCAGCTTCAGCTCAGGTTGTGATCTTGAGGTTCATGGGTTCCAGCCCCACGTCAGGCTGTATGCTGACAGCTAGCTCGGAGCCTGGAGCCTGCTTCAGATTCTGTGTCTCCCTTTCTCCCTGCCCTTCCCCTGCTTGTTCTCTCTCTGTCTCTCTCTCTCTCTCTCTCTCTCTCTCAAAAATGAATAAACATTAAAAACAAATTTAAAAAATTTCATTTTTACCAAACAATTGTTGGGGGTCCTGCTAGGAGCAGAACCCTTGATTCATATGATTAAAGATCACTACGACAGGGACTCCTGGGTGGCTCAGTCAGTTGGGCGTCGACTTTGGCTCAGGTCATGATCTTGTGGTTTACAAGTTCGAGCCTCACGTCAGGTTCTGTACTGATGGCTCAAAAGCGTAGAGCCTGTTGCAGATTCTGTCTCTCCCTTTCTCTCTGCCCCTCCCTCCCTCCCTCCCTCATGCACACTCACTCTCAAAAATAAATAAAAGCATTAAAAAAAAAAAGATTACCATGAAGGGCTCCCTGCTCCCCAGGTGTTGACGTGTAGTGAAGAAGGCTGATACACACAGGATGTATGATCAGAGCACTTTAAAGGCCTGGACGGGAGGAGGCGGGCAGCTGCTGGGCTCCTGCTGGAACATCAACATCGTGGTCATGGGGGGGA